>LBNU01034728.1:0-16543 GCA_014162995.1 Artemisia annua
GTCACACACTACCATACCTCTAGTTTAGCAGAAAGGGAATGAGCGAGTATTCAATAATACAAAAGGTCGACGTAGGATTTTTTTGGTACATGATTATTTTGCGAGTATGGTTATTTTCCTTAGCGATTTTTATTTTCTTTTTAACACACTTTACATACACAACACAAAGATAGCGAAGTATTGCTATGAGCGTTTGCGGTAAACATGGCATTTTTTTCATTAGCGAAGTATTGACCCTTACCAGAAAGCGAATCATTCCATGATCCATGCGAGTATGAAATTATGATTTAGCGAGTATTATAGTCTAGTCCTAATGCTTGATATTGGACAGAGAATTAAATTTTTTTTTTAGCGAGAATCGGGATTTAGACGATATATTGGGACATTGTGTTGACGAGTATTGAATTGACTCCAAACATGAGACTCATTGAGCGAGTAAGAAACTCTGCAGTGAATTACTTTGGAGTAGACTTGCAACGTATGATATTTTGAAGTACAGTTCATCTGGTTTATTTGTGTTTTGTTTGCCGTTTTGGTGATGGCGGTTCTAATCCTATCGTTCATCGAGTAATGTAGGACTTCACTTGAACTACCTAACCGAAACTCTGCCTGAAATTATCACTAACCTTACTGACCCTAAACCTAAACCCGTTAATATTACCCTTTTACACCCAAACAGTGATATATCTGGTACACTATATTATTAATTAAGTACATTTGATCATTTGTAACATGTTTCATTACTAAGTTGGGGGGCCCCAATATATCTACCTTCACCACGTTACCTCCATGATACTCATTGGTATTTATTTAGGGTACACCTATATTTGTTTCCTTAGAACATGATTCATTAACTGTTTTCATCATATAATTACCAATTATATTTTTTCACAATCCCAAAACACACCAGTTTTGCAAAAAGTATTCCTGTATCAAGAATCATTATTACTATTTTTTTAAGATTCATAGGCTAAATTTTTTTAATACGTTTTATCGAAATGGTGATTCTTATCGGGGATCATTTGTATATGCATTAGTTGAGCTTGAAGTGACGATTTACTGGGTCGTTTACATGTACTTAGTATTACTACAAGATCTAGGAGTGGTTGGATGCTAAGACGTTTGATAGATCCTTTTGTTTAGCATCATGGTATACTGTATTTTTGTGTATTAACGACTTGGACATCTAGCTATAGTGTGAATGATCGTATAAAATGCATTAAGGTTTGGTTTTTTCTTTAACTGCGCATTAAGCTATCCCTTTAAGGAGTTACTTTCGTTGTAGGCCAGTGTCACATAAGATTGTTAAGATTAGTGGAATTGCAAGAGCGGATATAAATTAATGGATGAGGATTGTGTATAATTTGCACCTGTACCTGATATTTTGTATGCGAGATGTGGTCTTTCAGTAATAGGTCTTAAGTCTAATGGATTTAATGTACAACATAAGTCACCAAGTCTGGAATTTTTTACTTCAATCCCTCAAGTTTTGTCATGATTCGGTGTTTGCTCATACGATGGTCACTTACATTAGCTCCAGAGAAGTGAAAAATGAGGTTTGATAATGAGTTGATTTCTGAGAAGTAATTGTAGAGAGTAATATTGTATCGACATCAACTCCACATGGGATAATGTTGATTTTATGTTGCTTCCGTTAATGTATTAGTACACATATTATTTGATGATTCTGAAAGATCTGTTACATCATCCTTGAGGGAATTGTGTATTCATTCAGTCGCTATTTTTTATTGAATAATCTGAAATCATTCTAAGTGGAGTTCAAGATGTTCGATCTGGGATGCTCTCCCAAACATAAGACCCGCGAAAGAAGTTTACAGATTTATTAGTCTAGTTTGCTATTTTCTCTGTGCAAGAGACTGAAGACTTATATTAATTGATAATTTCTAGTAGACACTTTCTCTTTCAGAATCAAAGGTTATATTCAACGGGTTTGTCAATTGGGAGGGAAGCAGTGGTAAAAGAAAGGTGCTGTTTACTAATTGCGGAAGGGAGTAAATGTAACCCAATTAGATTTGATGTACGTGATCATATTCTGCAAGTAAGAAAAGTTTGCTGTGGATACTATAGAATGGTTAAAACTTAGTGATTTGTTCCGTTTCCTTCTAGCATGTTTGCTGCGCTTACGTTTGATTGTGTTTTATTTTACTTGTAGGGATCTTGTAACCATTCACGTGTGTGTGCCATCTGGGGATTGTTACTTGCTATTTGTGGACTGGCCGTCTACAACGTAATGGACTAGAAACGTAGCAGCTAGACACGTAGGGACTAAATTGTTGAAACGTGTAACAGTTATGTATGTTTAGCCTAAAATACCCTCAGTCTCCACTTAGGGGCGTGGGTGTGCAACAATAAATCTATCTAAATAATAAAATCTTGTTTATCACCCCACCTTCTCTCTACTTTCTCTCTCTATGAAACCATGAAGATATTCATCATCTTGATCAACTCGACCTCCTGAATATAGATCTTGGTCATAACCATAGTTTATCTAGAGGTGGGTGGTTGCTATAGTTCGCACAATGTTTCTTATCATTGAAATTCTCATCATATTGGTATATTAGAACTTCTCGTTTATTATTTGTTAATTATTATTGTAGTTTGATCCGTGACAATCATATCCACCCAACTTGTTTACTTGCTTTAAAACAAACAACACTTGAGTGCAACCAAGTTCTGGGACGAATCTCGACTACCCACCTTTACTACATCGAACGAGTATACTGCCTCGATGTGCTAAAGAATAATCGGATAAATCGTGTTATAAATTTTAAAACTGCACTAACTAAAAACCCAACACCACTTTCTATTGCTTCTTGCATTGTCATTAGGCTTAGGCGGAAGTATTGTTTCTAAAGATGCAACTATTTGCAGATACCTATCAGGTACAACATTTAGTAATTTCCTAACTAAGGTTTGATCTTCCATTGTGTGTCCTATACTAGCGGCTTTGTTTACAAGAGTTGTGAGTTTTCCTGTAAAGGTGTCAAATGTTTCATCTTCCTTCATATGTAACAACTCAAAATCAGATTTGAGTGTTTGTAGTCTTGCTTGTTGAACTATCTCTTCGCCTAAGTGTCTAGTTCTTAAAGCATCCCATATGGCTTTAGGGGTTTTGTGCTTTGTTATTTGAAGCAATTGATCTTCGGTAAGGCTTGGTAAAGGTATGCTATAGCAGTTTTCTCCTTTTTCTTATCGGATTTAGTTGAGTCTATTGGCTCTATCGTTTCCCATAACCCATTTGCCTTTAAAATGATTTGCATTCGAATTGCCCATAATGAGTAATTCGCGGGTTTTAATATCAGGCATTGGAATTGAGGTGTAGTATTGGTTATACTAACTTCCTTCTTTCCACTATCACCTTCCTTTGTCATATCTCTAGGATTTGACAAAACATAATCTCCTAAAATTCTAACACGGGGTGTGTTAAAAAAAATCTAGCGCGCTTCTAATGTTTTGTGTCTTAATGACAAAACAAAACTTATAGGATTAGTCTTAGTTCAGAAACTATCCTCGGAGATTATATATTCAAAAAATGAAATAAACCTAAGGTTAATTACTACTTAAAAGTTATTCCTAATTATAATAAGCAGCGTAAAGCACTAGGTTATTATATTCTAATTATGATAAGATACTATAATATAAATGAAAAAGTAACTTGTCAAAAAAAAAAACACACTATACAATATATATTACTAAAAAAGTTAATATATACTATATATAACATAAAAGTTGAAGGTATGTTTTGTAAGATTTGGAACCTAGGGGGGGTTAATATACCCGACGCCCTTTTGTTGGTTCTGTGATGCCCTAGCGCTTATATTGCGCCTCTTTTTCTTTCTTTGTATCTCTTTGAGGAGATATCAGTCTCTCTTTGATGAGACCGGTAACTGCTATGTTCTTCTTATGGCTTGACCGCCGAGTTTTCTTGGCTTTTGGTTAACCTCTCTTATGCACGGATGGTGTTCTTGTTTTGAACGCCAGTTGATCCTTGTGGGATTCTTCTGCCGTGTATGTTTTGAATCAAGTGGTGATTCAAAGATTAAGGGTGCTTGGTTTGATTCTTCAGGAAACAGGTGTGTTTGTTCCTTGTTTTTTTGGAATCAATAAGTTTTCCCCTTGATGACTTTGTGTTACCTTCGAATGGTATATGGTTCTTTTTTTTTGAATTGATTTGATACTTAGTTTGTTTAAAATTGAGTACCCTTCGATCCCTTGGGTCTTGAATCTGCTTTCGATATAAAAAAAAGTTTGATCGACTTTGTTGCAAAATAGAGGTGCCTCTTTCTAGATGTTGATAAATTGATTATTGTGGCGACTAGAAGGATTGGTATCTCTAAGAACACAATAAAATGAAAGTTTTTGATTATTGTTGTTCGTATAAGGTTTTGCAGAAAAAAATATACCAAGACCTTGGGTTTATTCTTTTCGATTCAAAAACAGAAATTAAGAACTTTGGTATATGATGATTTTGGTTAGTGATTCCAAACCGCTCTGATACTAATTCTTGGCCTCAAACGTTGGATCTATGGTCTAACGGTGGTCACAATATACCAAGACACAAGAATAAAAGATATAAACTTTACTAAGAAATAAGTTATATAAATCTGTCATCATCGTAAATTGTTACATGTTCTAATCTATATATAAGAAACTGATGGGTGCCATTTGAAGAGTTGTGTTGGTTCGTTCCAACAGACATGCATGTCCCTTCGTTTTGTAACTGTTTTGTTAACTGCCATTTGGTAGTTATTTCCTGCATTTGACTTTTGCTTCGGTTTGACTTTCTGGGGTTGACTTTATGAGATTGGGATTAACCGAATAGTCATGCAGGGGCGGCTCATGCAACGTTAGTATGTTTTGATTTTTAGAAGGTTCAATTTACAGTAGTATTTTGTGGTTTAAAGTGTTTTCAGAAGTCCAGTTACCATTAAAAGGTTTATGTTCAAAAGCAAGCATGATTAGAATTTCAAGTTCAAGAGCAAGAGGAAGCAAATCAAATATTCATGTCAAGATGTGACAAATGGTAATTTTCATAAAATTAATTTAATAATAAATTTCTATTTATTATATTTATTTTGAGTATTAGATGTATTTTTGGCATGTTTCTGCATGTTTCTGTATATTCCTGAACATTTTCGGGAGCTGTCCTGCACATTGTAGCTTACAGTCACTAATGAAAAAGTCTATTTTGGCCAGTAAGCATAAATTAATCCATTTCGGATAGTTACTAACAAGTTTCGTTATTTACTGAGAGCTTTCTCACATTTTGCTGAAAAACAATGCCGCACGCGAACCGACACTATAGTACCTATGGTAAAAGTCAAGTAAATATATTTTTGAGTCAGTAATGATATTTTATTACATTTCTGACAAAAACGTGGCTAAAAACTTTATTTTACGTATACGTGTCCAAAAACGTCAAACCGGGACATTTCGGTCACATTTAAGCTTAAACCGACACACGATATACCAACGAGGAGCAAAATTATTATTTGATCCCCTCTCTTTGGATACCCTAACCGGCCGCCTCACTTCCAACACATATAATCACATGCAATTTACCCTAATACCCAAGAAAACACTCTATTATCCAATATACACCTTAATATCCAAATCTATAATCTTATATACATTTACCCTCCCCATTTTACTTTACCAAACTCATAATTTTCATCTCATCTCTTCCTTGGCTTCTCCTAGCCGAAATTTCATAAGCTCCAAGTTTCACAAATAATTTTTGAAGTTCAAGTTAATTGGGTATTAAATTCAAGAGTTTTGGGTTAATTGGAAGTA
This sequence comes from Artemisia annua, assembly GCA_014162995.1. Classification (NCBI taxonomy): domain Eukaryota; kingdom Viridiplantae; phylum Streptophyta; class Magnoliopsida; order Asterales; family Asteraceae; genus Artemisia; species Artemisia annua. The sequence goes on from LBNU01034728.1 coordinate 5,815, forward strand.
TTTTGGGTCTCCCTTTGTTCTTGCTAGCCACGTACAAACACCAACTTTGTAAGGATTCATCAAAACTNTGACAAATGGTAATTTTCATAAAATTAATTTAATAATAAATTTCTATTTATTATATTTATTTTGAGTATTAGATGTATTTTTGGCATGTTTCTGCATGTTTCTGTATATTCCTGAACATTTTCGGGAGCTGTCCTGCACATTGTAGCTTACAGTCACTAATGAAAAAGTCTATTTTGGCCAGTAAGCATAAATTAATCCATTTCGGATAGTTACTAACAAGTTTCGTTATTTACTGAGAGCTTTCTCACATTTTGCTGAAAAACAATGCCGCACGCGAACCGACACTATAGTACCTATGGTAAAAGTCAAGTAAATATATTTTTGAGTCAGTAATGATATTTTATTACATTTCTGACAAAAACGTGGCTAAAAACTTTATTTTACGTATACGTGTCCAAAAACGTCAAACCGGGACATTTCGGTCACATTTAAGCTTAAACCGACACACGATATACCAACGAGGAGCAAAATTATTATTTGATCCCCTCTCTTTGGATACCCTAACCGGCCGCCTCACTTCCAACACATATAATCACATGCAATTTACCCTAATACCCAAGAAAACACTCTATTATCCAATATACACCTTAATATCCAAATCTATAATCTTATATACATTTACCCTCCCCATTTTACTTTACCAAACTCATAATTTTCATCTCATCTCTTCCTTGGCTTCTCCTAGCCGAAATTTCATAAGCTCCAAGATTCACAAATAATTTTTGAAGTTCAAGTTAATTGGGTATTAAATTCAAGAGTTTTGGGTTAATTGGAAGTATTTTGGGTCTCCCTTTGTTCTTGCTAGCCACGTACAAACACCAACTTTGTAAGGATTCATCAAAACTTTTCTATTCTAATCTTGTTTAAATCATGTTCATGTAATGCTAAATGAGTTCACCAACTGCTAAATGTATATATTTTGTTAAGATGACAATATATATAGATTGTGTTGCATGCATGTAAATCGAACTCATTAAATGCTATGAGGGTCATTTGAATATTTCTTGCTTGCGTGATAAATCTTGTTGCTTGTGGTACTAATTTGATGATACAAATGTGATTTATTTTAAATAAGCGAGTTTAAGACGAAATATACACTTTTAAGTGTATATACAGAGATCGGCTATATATAAAATTATAAAATTATTGGGGTTTTGAAAAACATAAAATTTTGGCTCAAGTGGTGAAATGGTGGAAATTATGCTTGAAAAATTAAAATAGAGTATATATCGAATTAACCGTAACTAATTACATTTAATTAGTAAAAATACAATTTTTGATGAAATAAAATATTTTTGGCCTAAAATAATTAATTTGAATCGAATAGAATGAGGTTTGACCATATTTGACTTTTTGAGAATTAAAACTTAATTATAAGTGTTAATTACGTTTAATTTTAATTTGTTACTAAATTATAAGCACTAAAATTGATTTTGGGCCAAGTGGATATTTTGAGCCCAAAAAGGGGTGTTCGGTGGCAGTGGGCCGAGCCCAATAAACAATTTTTCAACTTTGACTTTTTGACCAAAAATTGTTATCGGACGTATAAAAAGTAATTTTGATATATAACAATATATTTAACGTAACTTAAATCGGACTATATAGTTTTGGGCTAATTTTTGGACTAATGGGTCCGATGGTGAAATTTAGGCCCACTAAGCATTTCGGGTGACGAAAATGAGTTTTCACATATATTTGAACTTGCGATGGTTATTTTTGTATCGTATAACGAATTATATCGATAACTATTATAACTATATTAATAGTGAATATTATATATATTACGTACTAATTTTTGCAACTAAAGTTAACGAACGGTTTAGTTGAGAAATTTGCAACATTTGAGGAAAATGGAAACGTTGGATAAATAGACGGGTCATGCCCAAATTTTCTAAAAACTATAACACTTAAAGTATTTTGCTAAAATACTTGCACATATATATATTTTTCTAAATACCAAGTATTATTTCAAATACTTATGATTAAAATTATATTATAAATAATATTTATAATATAATATTCCTCCACTAACATTATTATTATATTATTTTCTTAACACATGTTTAATTAATTTTAATTAATTAAATACATAATTATAAACTTTACCTAATATATATATATATATATATATATATATATATATATATATTACTTATGAATTGTAACGACGAGTAATACGTACGGATGTTCCGTCATGTACACTCACACCATACACTTTCACCACGAGCCATCACCAAGAGCCTTTCTAATAAACCACTTTTGAAACGTACGTACCACACAACAAGCAAGAAATACACGAGCACATGGTAACGCATAAAAACCTTTTTAAAAGAGTCAAAGCACTTAAAGCACGGACGTTGTACTAAGACTTACCATACTTACTTAGGTCGCGTGTCGGAGCGGTTGCACTATTAACTTGTTGACTAGATTATTGCTCTCTTTTAAGGTGAGTTTATAGCCCCATTTTCTTATAATTACTGTTTTATAAACCTTGGGGTGAGAAACATGCAAAACTATTTTCATGGACCAAAACTGAACTTGTTTCTTTTTGCACACTGGTATGCGGAAACCTAAGTTGTTTGAATCCCACTTTGCCCACTATCGACAACCGTCAATTCCCGATGGGAAACGCGTATGATATAAATAGATCTATTGAGGGTGACTCCGTCCGTTCGGTTGGCCATGCCATGGGCAAGGCGAACGTATGCCATGATGGCCTTTTTGCCAAGTGACTGGGGATTATCACTCGCGGGCCCCTTTATTGTACTTATGCCTTTGGCATGCTTTTGTCTAGTTCGGTTGTTGAGCTTAGCGTTGCATACGGAATTAGTGTGTGTGCTTGCTGATTATTGCTATGGTCAATATGTGTCANTGGGAAACGCGTATGATATAAATAGATCTATTGAGGGTGACTCCTCCGTTCGGTTGGCCATGCCATGGTCAAGGCGAACGTATGCCATGATGACCTTTTTGCCAAGTGACTGGGGATTATCACTCGCGGGCCCCTTTATTGTACTTATGCCTTTGGCATGCTTTTGTCTAGTTCGGTTGTTGAGCTTAGCGTTGCATACGGAATTAGTGTGTGTGCTTGCTGATTATTGCTATGGTCAATATGTGTCATTTAATTTAAACCTATAGACTCACCAGCGTTAGCTGACTTTTAGCATGTTTTTTAGGTGCTTAAGTATGTATATGTTGAAGGCAGGGCATGGCATTGGTCATAAGAATCCTAAGTGTTTTTACATAAGCGTAACTCTGAAACTTTGGGACATTTATGGAACTGGGCCGTACTTTATTTAAAACATGTATGACTCTTGACTTAATTTATGTAATGGATTTAAAAACGGATTTTTAATCCATTCTCTATATCTTTTTGTTGCGATTCCTATTTTGTAGCACCCAAAACATGTATGCTTCCGCGAATCTCTATTTTGGGAGTGTTACAGATTGGTAATCAGAACCTAGGTTATAGAGAACTAGGTAAATTAAAAACCTAAACTCTAACCACTTTTATAAAAACGCTCCTTATGACCGCCAGATGCCTGCCTGCTTCGTTTGTCATGACTTAGTTGATTTTGCTTTATATGTTTAAGTGCTATACTTGTGCTGTGAGTATTTACTTAGCATATATGATATAAGTATTTTCTTTATACTTACACATACCGCACCATATTTGTCACAGACCATGTCTCGTCAGATCGATGTTTCGGAGCGTATACTGTTTGCTGGACACTCATCTCCTTCCCGCCAGCCAGTTCTGTTTGCGGATGACCCGCTTATGGAAGTCATTAGGGCTGCCACTCAGCCTACACACACAACTCTAGCATCAGTTTCACCATTCTTACCTCGCTTTGCTTCAGCTCATCGCTCATCTCCTGCTCACTACTCACTCTCACAGCATGATCAGGATACTGCTGTTGCTGAGACTCCTGCCATTCGGCGTAATGCTCTATGTCGGTACGTCCCATTGATCAGCCTATCCGAATTTCATCCTTGTTGACATCACCCTACAGGAGGACCCGTTATGGTTATACTTCCACTCCATCACCAGTTCATTCACCAGTTTCATCTCCAGATCATTCACCGCCCCGTCAGAGATTACGGAGATCTGTGTCATCCTATTCTGATGAGGATGAGGATCCGATGGAGGATCCAGCAAAGGATTCGGTTCAGGTTCAGGTTGAGTCAGCACCGGCAGTGACAGCACCGGTTGAGCATACTTCTGTTTATGTATACATTGACAGTGACAGAGAGACACCCATGGATGTGGATCAGAGGGTTATGCCACGGGATGGCAAGGGTGTTATGGAGGATGTTCAGGGTGTATTTGAGATCGGACAGAGCTCTAGGGATGCTCAGGTACAGGTTTCAGGGGATACTAAGTCTCAGTGGGTAGACATTCCATGTGATACTGTTCAGGCTGCCAGTCCAGAGTATACTCCGTCGTCACCTCCACTCATGCCACCTACTTCATCGATACCTTCTCCACTTGCATCACCAGCGGTTTCTCTACATACGGCCTCACCAGCCGTAGGAGAGGAACTCACTGTCATGGATGAGGTATTTGTTCAGTTAGCTAACCAGGAGTTGTTGCTAGAAGTTCATTCCAATCAGATTTAGAGATTGGAGTAGTCTGACCGCCTTCAGAGTTTGGAGAGGCGAGTTGGGACTGTTGACAGGGCTGCTTGTGTTTTATTTGAGGATTTGTATGCTGATCGTAGAGAGAGAGTAGGCTTACAGGCTAGGTTTGAGGCATTCGAGAGGATGCATGGCAGAGAGCTTGGTGTGTTGGGAGCTCAGGTGAGGGATTTGAGGAGAGGTCAGCATCGAGCACATGGGATGCCGGGCAGAGCTCGAGGTTCTGAGCGTGCTCAGTGGCAGAGGATTGAGACTGCTGAGTACATGATTGGTGCAGTGATGGCAGAGAACCAGGAGCTCAGGCATCGTGTGACTTATTTGGAGGCTGCCATTGGAGGGATGACAGCAGCGTTCGAGCAGTTGCACGTCGAGCGTGACCACGCCTAGTCTAGATTCGTAGGATGTTGTACTTTCCACTAAACTGATGAGTCATCAGTTAGTAATGATCTTCTAAACCTGCTTGTAATTTTGTGTACTCCAGATTTGACATATGAATATAACAAGCTTGGTTTATCTATTTGATTGTTCGTTTCCTCTATAGTTGACTTCATCCTTGCATCTTGTCTATGATTATTTGTATATTCATGTGACATTCTTTTCCATGCACAAGATCTCATTTATCGCCATATTTTGTGATGCAGATAAATGACACCTCAACGAAAGTCAACCAGAGCCACTCGAGGACGAACTATTGACCCACCAGCTCCAGTGAGAGTTGTGGGTGGCAGAACTGCGGAAAATGCTACTCCGGCAAGGGCTACACGAATAAGAAATGCTGAGGATGAAGTCCCACCTAGGACCGCGACAAATCCACCAGCAGTGAATCATGACACACTTGACCAGCTTGTTAGTGATCGCGTAGCCGCCGCACTCGCTGCTGCGAAAAATTCAACCACCAACACTGGAACTTCGAGAACACCTACTAACAACCGTGGCTGTTCCTACAATGAATTCAAGAAGGTTATGGATGGAGGATTCAGAGGAACAGAGGAAGCCATTGGTTTACTCAGATGGATTAAGAAGTTAGAGACTGTGTTTCACATCAGTGGCTGTAGTGATGAGGATCGGGTTAAGTATGCATGTTTCACTTTCATGGATGCTGCTTTGACCTGGTGGAACAACTACAAGAAATCAGCTGGTATGGAGGTTGCGTATGCCATGTCGTTGGATGACTTCAAGGAGATGGTACTCAGGAAGTATTACCCACGCAATGAGGTCATGAAGTTTGAAGTAGAGTTCTAGAACTTGAAGGTACAGAATAACAACATGGCTGCTTACAACCAGAGGTTTCAAGAGCTAGTGTTGTTGTGCCCAGAAATGGTTCAGACTGAGACCAGATTGCTTGAGAGGTATGTGGGAGGATTTCCTAAGTCGATAAAAAGGAGTGTGACTACCTCAACGGCTAAGGATCTCTATGAGACCATGGAAACAGCCAACAAGCTGATGGATCAGCTATTGGAAGATGCTCCAAAAAAGAGTACCGACCACAAGAGAAAGTGGGATGATCTTCTCAGGAAACCACGGTAACTCTCAGAACAAGAAGCAAGTAGTGGCAAAAGCTTATGCAGCCGGTTCGACTGAGATGAAGGGGTACGCAGGAAACGCACCTCCTTGCAACTGCTGCAAGCTCCATCACAAAGGGGAATGCACAGTTAAGTACCACAATTGCCAGAAAGTGGGGCATTTGGCTAGGAATTGTCGGTCTAGATCCCTAGCTACTGCTCAAGCAACACCACCCAACAACCGAAGAGCGGAAGTCACCTGCTTTCGTTGTGGTGAGAAGGGTCACTACCGCAATGAGTGCAGGAAGCCTAGAAATCAAGGAAATGGTGGTGGTAACCAAGTGACAGCTGGTAATACTGGGAACCAGGGCAATGGAGGAGTTGCCACTGCAAGAGTTTATGTTGTTGGTAGAAGGGAAGCTCAGAATGACCCGAACGTGGTGACGGGTACGTTTCTTTTAAATAATCGTTATGCATCATTTTTGTTTGATACGGGAGTATATAGAAGTTTTGTGTCAACTGCATTTAGCTCTTTGCTTGGTATTGCCCCGACCACCTTGGATAATGTTTTTGACGTAGAATTAGCTAATGGGAATCTAGAGAGAGTAGATACCATTATAAGAGGCTGCACTCTAAATTTACTAAGCCACCCTTTCAATATCGATCTCATGCCGGTAGACTTAGGTAGTTTTGACGTCATCATAGGGATGGATTGGTTATCGAAGTACCATGCCGTCATCATCTGTGATGAAAAGGTTGTCAGAGTACCTTACGGAAATGAGATTCTCATTATTGAGGGAGGTCGGAGTGATCGTGCACGTTCGTCAAGGTTGAACATCATCTCGTATACGAAGGCGCAGAAGTACACCGAGAAAGGATGCTACCTCTTTCTAGCTCCCGTCACTGAGAAGAAGGAGAAGGGTCCCACAGAGAAGCGTTGGAAGATGTGCCAATTGTGAGGGATTTCCCGGAAGTTTTTCCAGAAGATCTACCTGAATTACCGCCAGTTAGACAAATTGAATTTCAGATTGATTTGCTGCCAGGAGCCGCATCGGTAGCGCGAGCACCCTACCGATTAGCACCTATGGAAATGCAAGAGTTGTCAGAACAGTTGGCTGAACTGTCAGGAAAAGGCTTTATCAGGCCGAGTTCTTCGCCTTGGGGAGCTCCGGTTTTGTTTGTTAAGAAGAAGGATGGATCCTTCAGGATGTGTATCGATTATCGGGAGCTGAATAAGCTAACGATTAAGAACCGCTACCCACTTCCAAGAATCGACGACTTGTTCGATCAACTTCAAGGATCATTAGTTTACTCTAAGATTGATCTGAGATCAGGTTATCATCAACTTCGAGTCAGGGAAGAGGATATCCCGAAGACGGCGATCAGGACTCGATATGGCCATTACGAATTCCAAGTTATGCCATTCGGCTTAACTAACGCACCCGCAGTATTCATGGACCTCATGAATCGAGTGTGTAAGTCTTACTTGGATAAATTCGTCATTGTGTTTATTGATGACATCTTTATATACTCTAAGAATGAGAAAGAGCACGAGGAACACCTCAAGCTAATCTTAGAGTTATTAAAGAAGGAGGAGCTATATGCCAAATTCTCGAAGTGTGAGTTTTGGATATCTACTATGCAGTTTCTAGGTCACGTGATTGACAGTCAGGGAATTCATGTTGATCCTGCCAAGATTTAGTCAATCAAGGATTGGGCGACACCTACGACACCCACAGAGGTACGCCAATTCTTAGGACTCGCTGGCTATTACCGAAGGTTTATCGAAGGTTTCTCCAAGATAGCTAAGCCTTTAACTGCATTAACTCGGAAGAATGTGAAGTATGACTGGGGAGATGATGAAGAAGAAGCTTTTCAACTCCTTAAAGAAAAGTTGTGCAGTGCACCTATTTTGGCCCTACCTGAGGGTAGTGAAGATTTTGTCGTTTATTGCGACGCTTCACACAAAGGTTTGGGAGCCGTGTTAATGCAGAGAGAAAAGGTGATCGCGTATGCTTCTCGACAACTGAAAACTCATGAAAATGATTACATGACTCATGATTTGGAGTTAGGCTCAGTTGTGTTTGCTCTAAGTATTTGGAGGCACTACCTTTATGGTACTAAGTGCGTGGTGTATACGGATAACAAAAGTCTACAGCATATCTTGAACCAGAAGGAGCTGAACATGAGACAGCGACGATGGTTAGAATTGCTTAGCGACTACGATTGTGAGATCCGTTACCACCCAGGCAAGGCGAATGTAGTTGCCGACGCTCTTAGTCGAAAGGAGAGGATCAAACCCCTCAGAGTCAGATCGTTAGGGATGACGATTGTTTCCCCTCTTCCAGCGAAAATTCTTGAGGCTCATGTTGAGGCACTCAAAGAAGAGAACCGACCAAACAAGAAAATTTACGGTATGCCAGAGAGCGAGAATGGCTTCGTAAAGAGATCTGATGGAGTTTTGTGTTATGGGGGCAGGAGTTGGATCCTGCTGTATGGAGGAATTCATGATTTGATTATGCACGAATCGCACAAGTCCAAATACTCCATTCATCCAGGAGTTGACAAGATGTACTTAGACTTGAAGAAGCTATATTGGTGGCCAAACATGAAGGCCGACATAGCTAAGTACGTTAGCATGTGTTTGACGTATTCGAAGGTTAAGGCTGAACACCAGAGACCGTCAGGTTTGCTTGTACAACCAGAGATCCCAAAGTGGAAATGGGAGCGGATAACCATGGACTTCATCACCAAACTGCCAAGGACGTCGAGCGGTTACGACATGATATGGGTAATCGTAGATCGTCTCACCAAGTCTCCACATTTCCTTCCTATGATAGAGAACGATAATATGGACAAGCTTGCCCGACTATACATGAAGGAAATCGTTGCAAGGCATGGAGTGCGTGTTTCTATCATGTCTGATCGAGATAGCCGTTTTACATCCTGTTTTTGGAGGTCACTTAAGGACACATTGGGAACAGATCTTGATATGAGCACAGCTTACCACCCTCAGACTGATGGTCAGAGTGAAAGGACTATTCAGACGTTGGAGGACATGCTCAGGGCGTGTGTTATTAACTTTGGGAACGGCTGGGATAGGCATTTGCCTTTGGTCGAGTTTTCCTACAATAACAGCTATCACACTAGTATCAAGGCTGCACCGTATGAAGCACTTTATGGTCGTAAGTGCAGATCGCCGATATGTTGGGCTGAGGTCGGAGAAAGCCAACTTACTGGACCAGATCAAGTTCACGAAACTACTGAGAAAATCGTGAAGATCAAGAATCGAATGCAAGCTGCTCGTGATCGCCAAAAAAGCTATGCTGACAAGAGGCGAAAACCCCTTGAGTATCAAGTGGGTGACAGAGTGATGTTGAAGGTCTCGCCCTAGAAAGGCAAATTAAGGTGTGCAAATCGAGCCTCCACCCTTAAGGACGAATTTCCACCACAACAAAGGTGTGCAAAACGAGCCTCCACCCTTAAGGACGAATTTCCACCACAACATAGGTGTGCAAATCGAGCCTCCACCCTCAAGGACGAATTTCCACCAAAATTAAGGTGCAATTCCAGCCTCCACGTTAAAGGAAGAATTGTTACCGTGTGCACTTCTAGCCTCCACCCTAAAGGAAGATTTGGCACCAAAACAAAGGCGCGATTCCAGCCTCCACCTTAAAGGAAGAATTGTTGCCAACTTACCATGGTGAATATCAAGCCTCCACCCTAAAGGACGAATCTTCACCAAGTGCATTTCTAGCCTCCACCCTAAAGGAAGAATTGTCACTACCTTTGCCTATTGTAATTCATACTTTGGGTAAACTTTGTTACTTTTATATTTCATGATGTTTATGATTACCATGTTTGTTAAAGACTTATGTTCGGTTGAGTAATATATGTTTAGTTGGGAATTGTTCACTTACACTGGTGAATAGTTGTTAGCTTTGCTATTTTGTGAATCTGGCGTCTTACACGTGAAATGGACTAGAAACGTAGCTAGCTAGACACGTAGGGACTATTGTTGTAAACGTGTAACAGTTATGTTATGTTTAGCCTATAAATACCACTCAAGTCTCCACTTGAGGGGCGTGGGTGTGCAACATAATCTATCTAAATAATAATATCTTGTTTATCACCTCACCTTCTCTCTACTTTCTCTCTCTAAAACCATGAAGATATTCATCATCTTTGATCAACCTCGACCTCCTGAATATAGATTCTTGGTCATAACAAGTGGTATCAGAGCTAACCAGGGGCGATTCGTGGTGTTTTTGGGTGGTTTTAGTAGCTATTCGAATGGTTTGATTAGATTCGTGGGTGTTTACACTTTGGGTTTCATCTAGATCGTTCATATAGGCTACTAGGAGTTTGTGTGATTTGGTTTTTGGGTTTTTATGGTGATTTTCATGGCTAATTCGTGGGTATTCGTGGTTTTTGGAGTTCATACGACCTAAACCCTAGTTTAGCGAGTATGTAAAGGGGTTTAGCGAGTATCAACTAGGGTTTGGCGAGTATGGATTTGG
>LBNU01034729.1:6927-21206 GCA_014162995.1 Artemisia annua
GGTCTTTTGAGTTTTTGTTGTTTTCCGCACTTTTTCACTCTGAAAACGCCCGAAAATGCTTCTTTTGTGATTTTCCCTTCAAAAGTACCTAAAATGAGAAAAGAAACGACTTTGGGTGAAATCCAAACCAAAAACATACGAATTAGGACTCAAAATGACCCCTAAAAACGTAACATTTTTCGTCTCATCAAGATACCCGTGATAAGATTGAGTAACCCGTGATTAATTTCGAATTGATTTGCTGAAATATCGGGAATCACGATGGCTCTCCTAACACCATGGAAGAGTGATCGGAGTTGTTCCTCCATCGGACGTAAATCTTGAAACGGTTGGGGTCCCACCGGCGGAACCCCGTTTTGTTGAGCACCACCCATCAGCGGGGGTCCCATATTTTGATCGTTAAGATTCATTTCCTCAACGGTTGGGAAATGAACACGATTCGTTTGTCGTATAACCCTTTCGGGATCGGAAAGTGGTGAAAGAAGACCGTTAGACGAAGAACGGGTATTCATACACCAAAAAGAAAAGAAATAAAAAAGTCTAAAAAGTTAAAAAGAAAAATAACTTTAGAAAAGAAAATATTTTTGGTTTTTATATATAAGAAAACTTAAAAATCACAATATTTTTTTCTTTTGTTTTGTTTATAACCGATTCGCCAACCGAAATCGTTTCTTTTAAAACTGCGTGCAACAAGGTAGTCGGTTGTAGAATTAAAGTAATCCGATAACGACTAATTTCACGATTTCTTTTAGCGTTCGAACTTATTTGGTTTACAACACTCTGTAGAGGTAGAGTGAGGATGATTTATTATATTTTTGGTATTTTGCAAACACTTTAGGAAAAGTGTTTAATATTTTTGATTTTTTTTTAAAATTTTTTATATAAAAAATATTCACAAGGAAGGTTTTCAAAACACGATTCGAAAAACGAAAACCAAAATTCACTTCAACCTTCCCCGGCAGCGGCGCCAAAAGTTGGTTCGTTAAAATCAATATATATTATATATTTTCTCAAAGGAATCCGCGAGAAATACAGATAACCCAAGGTCGTAGTCCGTGTGAAGGTGAATGGAATCGTAGCTAACGATTCGTGAATTCGTGTAGTGAAAAGTAAGATAAGAGTGAATATGTGGATATTTATACTACAAATAACAAATTATCACGTAAATAACAAACGTAAACAAAGCACACAAGTAAAAACGTAAATTACGTAAATCCCGGGCTAATCCCGAGATTCTAAGGCAACTACTTAAAATAAAAGGGCTACGGGGGGAAATCTAAATTTTCAAAAATTCCAAATGTAATTAAAAACTTTTTGGAAAATTAAAAATATTTTTATAACTTTTTATTTAATTAACAATGATTTAAAACTAATTTAACTATTAAAATATATTAAAAATGCAAATTTAAGAAAAATGCAAAATTATTTTTGAAAATTCTAATTTAACTTCAAACTAACTTTAGAAATGAAAAATATTTTTTTTTGGATTTTTTATAAATTTATATTAATTAAAAAGGAATTTAAAATACTTAAAAACTAATTTTAATTAAAAGAAATAGCAAATTAACTTATAAAAATCTGAAATTTTACAGATAAATCTAATTTAATATTAAAAACCTAAGAAAAATGAAAGTGATAGTTCACTAACCCTAATAAGCTAAATGGGCACAAAAAGCAGTTGAATAAGCACTAATTTATAAGCAAACAGTAACTATATTGCACAAATTGTTCACACAAGGTTCTAGCAACTCTGACAAGCACCAAACAACTTTAAAAGTCCAATTAAGCTCACAGAATAAGGTGTAAGCAGATTGCAGATAGTTCTATAGGACAGAAATGAAAGCTAAAGGACCCTACTTGAAGCAACTAAATAAGCACTTTAGTAAGCTGATTTCTAGGAACTTAAGGGGGCAAAAGAAGGACTGCACTACTGAGAATTCAAAATCACTAAAAGCCCTAATTTCTAACTACCAATTGAACACTAATTTTAACTAAGAACANCTACCAATTGAACACTATTTTAACTAAGAATAGGTGGCCAAAACTGATTCTATACCCAGTTATATGAAGAACAATCAGGACAGTGAACTTGCAGACCACTTTTTACCAATCAAATGTTATTGAAAATGTTTGAATCTGTGAGAATATCAAGTTTGCACTGTAAACTTTTGCCAAAATCAATTTCAAGTGATTTTGTAAACATTTGGTATCACAAAATTGCCCCTAAAGTTGACTGGTTGGACAGATTTTAGAAGCATTTTGACTTTTTTAAGTGCACACTTAGTTTGACCAAATCCAATTTTTAAAGATTAAAGCTACCCCTAGATGTATGTTAATGATGTTAAAACCTTAAAATCACCTAAACAAACACCAACTACAACAGATCACAAAAGGGCAGTTTGAAATAATCAAATATGCAGGCAGTAAGAGTGATTCAAGTGCATTTTGAGTTTATAACTAATAATCTATAAATTTATGCTATTTCATATCTAGTTGAACCTAGTGCAGCTGAAACAAACCAAAAACTACAACCATAAACCACAGAAACACAGAAAGACATGTAGATCCAAACAGTCCCTTATACTATGGTTTACACTACAAATTTCAGATTTAAACTACAACCTACTACTTTTATGCCATAAACCAGTGACTTATATTGTATTAAAACTATTTGAACATTCAGAATCAACTAAGAACATCAAAAACACAGAATTGCATTCAAGACCATATCATGGCAGTGAGATTCACACAATTACTCAAGACCACATAATAGCATACCAAAGCATAACAGAAGCATTAATTCAAGACCATATCATGGCAGTGAGATTCAACCATCATCTCACAATAACAAGCTGGGTTTGACTTTCGTTGACCAAGTTACTTTTTGAGTTTTTGATATATTTTATCCTACAATCAGACTTACAAGAGCTAGAAAAGCTAATATAAGCTGATATCTACTGAACATAAGCTTGGATGCAATCTGACTTTTGATAAAGGAAACATTTTTTTTGAATTTTTTTTGATTTTCTATTTTTTTGTTCTTTTTTATAAAAGATGAGTAAATCAAAAAAAAGTTTTATAAAAGATTAGGAAGGATTAAAAAGGGTTTATTAAACTGAAAATAATCTAATTTAACTACTAGTTAAACTAAAAGCTAAACTAAGCAAAAAGATTGGACAAAAATAAAAGGAATTCACTGAAACTTTATTAAGAAAACATCATTACAGAACATTTGAGAAAACAAAATGACAGCATTCTATTACATAAAACCTACACACTCTAAATGGTGAAATGAGGAGGCTTATATAGCCGAGCTCAAGGTGAGGGGTGCTAGGGTTTAGGAAGCTGCTAGAAGCTTAATCATGGCCACACAATCCTTATTCTCATCCAAATGTTGTCATCCCACTCATATTTAGCCGTTTGATTGAGCCTTATCCATCTGCCACATAACTTCATCCAATCACAGAGCTTTGTTTTGCCACATGGAGGGAATGATGTCGACACTTCTGACACGTTAGGAGCTTCCAGAAGCATGTATCCTCGTACTAAGTATCTTTGGTGAAAATGATGTGGCAGGGTAAACGGGGGAGGAAGAAGCACAATAATCTTGAGGCGCGTTTGTTTTGTTTATTTTATTTTAACTGTGGGTTGGGTAACGAGTTTAATATAAAGGAGTGGGCTTGTGGGATTGATGGGCCAGGTGGAGGTGTGTAGTGGGTTTAGTATTGTTGGGTTAATGGTATAATGGGTTAAGGTAGATAAATGGATCCGGTTGTAGCAAATATTAACCAAGGGACCAATTATGCAACTTCTGAAAATGCAAGGACCATTGCTGCTAATCTTCAAAAATAATATCCAAGGACCATTTGTGACATTCTTTGATTGTTTAGGGGCCTTTGATGTCATATCTCCAAAATATCTTCAAAAGGACCAAAAATGACAACTTCTTGAACTTGAGGGGCCATTTGTGTAAACTTTATCAAACTCCTTCCAAGGGCCATTCTTGTAATTTCTGAAACTATGAGGACTCCTTTTGACCATGTAAGCTTTTCTTTGACCACTTAGCTTCCCGGCTCCGGCTTTTCCAATTCTCGTGCTCGTTTTGTCATTTTCTCGTGATTTTTCGTCCTTTTCTTATAAATCCATACCTGCACATTCAAAAACACAAAAACACAAATATTTGGCAATTATGGGTTAGTTTTTGGTCTATTTGGTCGGGTTTTGGTCAATAAAAGGGTATGTGTATAAACACATACCAAAATCCCCCAGACTAAGGTATTGCCGTGTCCTCACGCAATGTAATCACGTCACGCTTTTGAGATAAATAATTTAGAAACTCTTTTTACTAACTTTGAAAAGTAGCAAGAATGTTCAAAAGTGATTTCAAAATCATTTATTCCCTAAAACGCCCCGTTTATCCATTTTATTCCACATACTAACTTTACACTACTATTATTTTTATATTTTTCTCATTTACTTTATTCTTGTGACGGTATGTTGACTTTCATTATTATGCAATAACGTTTAGGGTCATAGAGTAGAAACATGTCTCATGGAGAAGTGACCATACGGATAAAATTCATCGTCCCTGATTTTTCACAAGCCCCCAAACTAAGCTTAAAAATGAGATCACAGCTTACTTACAAGTTAGATGCTAACGCTACTCATGGAAGTTACTTGTGTAATAAGTAATAACTTCTCGCTCCCATTTTCCTACTTTTGTATCTCTTTATTTTATTTTTGTGAGAAATGAATTTCTTCATATTTTCTCGTTTCGATATATTTTTATTCCGATAAAGATACCAAGTTAAAACGCTAAGTAGTTTTTCATCTTCTCTTAAGAATCGTTGCCTTAAAAATGAGGTCCACATCAAGGATTTGGGATACAATCGGATACATATATATATATAAGTTGAGGAGTACTACACGTGCACCTCATGTGACTAGGCTAGCACCATCCACATGCACCTCACGCGCCATCAATTTTTATAACAACTTAAGCACTAATCATACATCCCTTATTCATAATTTTCNAATCTGCAACTTATTACATTTAAACTTTATTTGAGACGTATCCTTGATGTGTACCCAATTTTTAAAGTAAATATTCTCTTAAGAAGATAAAAAACTAAATTTCGTCAAAACGTAACATCTTTAATTATTTTAGCACATAATATGGGGTGAAACAATTTTGTGAGAGCAAAAAGCCACAAGTACCTACGATGAGCTTTAAAGAGAACCGACTACTCCACGCTTAACATCTAACTTCTAAATAAACTCTATCATTTCTCGTTCTCCGTATTTTAAAAATCTCAAATAATGAAATCCACGGATGCTTAGCCGATAATCAAGCCACGCATATATAAAGTCAAATACGGGAACTTGCAAACTCTTAGAAAGAATTCGCGTTTTCTAGCTCCTAGTGTAAGTGACTAGCGAAAGCTCTTCAAGCCATGCATGTTAAAAGTCAAGTACGGGAACTCGCAAAAGAGCCTCTCCTTGTGTACAAGGCTAGTACAAGCTTTTATGATCATCATTGGTTAAGGGAACAAGCTAAGGCTCAATACGCCCGGATCAAGTCAAAATTTTATTCCTACTCTCGCCAGCTGGAAAGTCAACAAGGTGTCAAAACACTTATTATATTTTTTTCACATCTTTTTCAACTTTTTCACATTTTTTTTCCGTGCTTTTTCATATTATTTTCATCATTTTTTCATCAAAATTTTCAAAATTTTTCAATTTTTTCAATTTTTTAGGAAAAACGGGGTTGCGAGAGTAAACGACTAAAATGAAAGTGCAAGGCAAAAGTCAAATCGAAGATTCACCCCCCCAGACTAAAGGTAAACATTGTCCTCAATGTTTCAAAGGTAAGGGTAATCCTAACAAAAATCTAAGGCCGTTTATTAAGTATGCCAAATAGATAAACGTTAGTCGATAAGATTAGGATATATAATGTGGATTTCCTTAAGCAATGAAGAATGATACTCGAGTGGAGAGAATGACAAAACCACGAGCACGAGAGTAATCATAATTCGGGACAATCCTGGACAATCACAAACAACCACGAAAACACGAGAAATGGAAGAGGTCGCCCCCCTCACGTTATTTTATTAGAAAATATAAAGATAGATGGATAAGCATGGGTTGCCTCCCACGAAGCGCTTTGTTTTTGATTACCGAGTCACGTAGCTTGACTCGATCCCCGAATTCAATTGTCCTTAGGGAAAGTTTGGAGATCCGGGACAACCATGGGTGGTATGTCCCCTCCGAAATAGTGTTTGAGACGATGACCGTTCACCTTAAAGTTGGGACCATTAGATTGAGCTAGCTCGATGGTGCCATAAGGAAAAACATGGGTAACGGTGAACGGTCCTGACCAACGGGTTTTAAGCTTGCCCGAAAAAATCTTCAATCGAGAATTGAAAAGGAGGACTTGATCACCAACGTTGAAAACGCGGTTTTTGATTTTAGAATCATGAATCCTCTTGGTTTTCTCTTTGTAGATCAAAGAATTCTCATAGGCTTGATCACGAAGCTCGGTTAACTCATTTAATTGAACTTTTCGGTGATCACCCGCGGTTTGAAGGTCAAAATTAGCATGTTTCAAAGCCCAATAAGCCTTATGCTCTAATTCAATGGGCAAGTGACAAGCCTTTCCATACACCAACTTGTAAGGGGTACACCCGATCGGGGTTTTGTAAGCGGTGCGGAAAGCCCATAATGCATCGTCTAACTTGTCAGCCCAAGAGGAACGATTACCATTAACGGTCCTCTCTAAAATACGTTTCAAACCACGATTGGAAACCTCAACTTGACCGCTCGTTTGCGGGTGATACGCGGTAGAAAGACGATGGGTAACTCCATATTTAGACATCACTTTGGCGAATTGGTCGTTACAAAAATGAGTACCGCGATCACTTATAATAGCACGAGGAGTTCCAAATCGGGAAAATAAACTCTTCAAAAACTTCACAACAACTCGGGCATCATTGGTGGGGAGCGCCTTTGCTTCAACCCATTTCGACAAGTAATCGACGGCCACGAGTATATATTTGTTCCCTCGAGAAGACGGGAACGGACCCATAAAATCAATACCCCAGACGTCAAAGATTTCACAAACTTGAATCGCATTTTGCGGCATCTCATCTCTTTGAGAAATTTTTCCTTGACGCTGGCATGAATCACATGACTTCACCAAGTCGTGTGCATCACGGTATATCGTCGGCCAATAGAAGCCGGAATCAAAAACTTTCTTGGCGGTGTAGTTGGCACCATGATGTCCCCCCTGTGGGTCCACTGTGGCATGCCATAAGGATGTCATCGGCTTCCTTGCCATGAACACACCGCCGTATAACTTGGTCGGCACAAACTCTAAACAAATAGGGGTCGTCCCAATAATAATACTTAACGTCCTTAAAGAATTTTTTCTTTTATTGGGACGACATCCCTTTCCTAATAAAATTTCCCGCATGGTAATTCGCAAAGTCGGCGAACCATGGGATACTAGAATCATGTGTCAAACTTCCAAGTTTCTCGAGAGGAAATGTCTCGGTGATTTCCTTTTTCTCGAGATCACTTTGATGGGGATTTTCAAGTCTAGACAAATGGTCGGCGGCTAGTTTCTCCGCTCCTTTCTTGTAAAACCTTAAATTTCCATTCATTTAAAATTCCCATTTTACCCCTCTAAATTTGAATTTATAAGAACATACTAATAATTACACAAGAGCATTATATATTTTAATCTAAGTTAAATCCTTTGAATTACCTAAGTTTGATAATAGGCATTTGACATTTAAAACTATAGATTATACACATTAATATTATTAATCCAAAATTATACACTTTAAATTAAATACTAAATGAAAATCTACCCTATCCGATCCTAAGCTACACCAAAAATCAGCCTACACTTCTCATTTCATAAATAGTACACGTTTTCTTTCCTTAAAATTCTTGAACCAAAATATGACTACTACTCTATCACACGTTAATATGGGTAGCGAAACTGATTGCAAAAGAAGGTACCAAGATAAGACCAAATAACTTCAAATTAAATGAAAGATTTAGTCTCCCTTTTTGTTAGCCAAATCACACGGTTTTTCCCAACTTAAAAGATACGTTCATCTCATTCTCCTCATTCACTCAACACACGTTACTTCCCATTCTCCTCTCCATTCGAAACCCTAATAACACAAAGAACAGCAACTCCCATTTTCTCCCAAGAACAAGAAGGTACGAAGGGTGTGACAAGTGGGTGATCGTGGTGTAGCAGGTGGTGATCATCGGGGGGTTGTTTTGGTCCTTGCTCGCGGGGTGTTGATTTCGAATACGAGTTTTGATTTTGGTTCGAAAGGGGCAGGGCCGGCTTTGAGGGTGTGCAAGGTGAGCGACCGCACAGGGCCCCAAAAGTTTTAAGGGCCTCAAAATTTGTCCCGTTAATAATTATATACATGTGTACGCATATTTTTCACAAAGAAAAAAGTATTTAGATGAGAAAGTATCTTAAATGAGTAATATGTTAGAACGTTTAGCTAACTAATTGCATTATATCTTATAAATGGTGACACTTTATATATAGCATTCCATATCGAAGGGCCTCATTATTTAATTTCGTCCAGGGCCCTCAAAAATTTAATAAATTCATGGGACGGCCCTGGAAAGGGGTTTTGTTTTGGTTCGAATAGGGTTCTGTTTGGGTTCTTGTTTCATTGCTTCGTCTTCATTTTCAACCCAAGGTATCCTTTTCTTCGTCCTTGTTTTGCTTCTCGACATGTGAATAATATAAACGTTTAAGATAACATGTAAACCTAAACTAATCTGATCGCTTACTAAGAAACATGAATGATATGTTTATTTTGACACATAAAATGATTATAAGAATCGCATGAAATGATGAACTTATATGTCGACCTTAAGTTAATGCGGGGCTGTTTCGAATTTGTCTTCTACGTTGGTTTTGATATTTTGTTATTCGACTTAATCTTGATGATAACCTAACCGAATATGAGATCATATGTGTTTAAAATCTGGAAATGGAACTTAACGAAATGAAGTACGTATGCATGCATGATAAAAAAAAAAAAAAAAAAAAAAAAAACCTATAGAAATGAAAAGATCAGCATGCATGTTTATGGTGGGTCGAATATGAATTTTGGTGGTGTAAGTTGTGTGTCAATCATGGTAACTTTTTGGGCTGTCGAAGGTGTTTTATCTTGATCTATTATACGACTTAAAAACTTAGAAATCTGCATGCCTCGTAAAATAATAAAACTCGTACATATGATATCATGGGTTTGTTTTGTTTCGTTAATAAGAAGAATTATACGAAAGTTAGATGTACACATTGTCACGTAATGAATAAACCCAACGCAATTAATATAAAATACCCACCGATCGCGATTACGGACCGAATGATATGTATCTTACAGTAATCTATTTATTCATGAAATTTACTACGTATATTTTAAGATGGTATGAAGTTAGTTATCATATGATCTTTTGTTGTGAATATAGTAAACTGAATTTGATGATAAAATAAAAAGATATTTATAAAACATGCATGAAACTGGTCTTGTACATAAAGGTAAGAAGAAGAAGATAAATCTTGCATGGCTTTACTATTGTGAGTTATGCATGAGTCTATATCTGTTTATGAGCTTGTGATTTAATCAGATTAAAGAGAGTGATAAACCTATGAGTTTATTTGAGACTATGTCTCGTTAATATTAAAAGGGTGTGTGGTTAAATCATACGGTATTAATTATGGTATACGTCTATTTCGTATTGCATGGTAACTAAATAAATATGCGTCGACATGTGTTAAAATGTTTTGAAAAGTGCAAGGGTATTTGGCTTAAAGGATGTGGCTCGTTAATATTATATTGGTCATAACTTTGTTTCATCTATTTTGGGTCGTCGCGGTTTAAACATTAATGTCGAGGCTACGATATAAATTTAAAGGCGGGATCTAAAATTATCATTTTAATATAAAACTATAGTAATTTTATTTAACATTTTTAATATTTGAGCTTGATAATTTATATTTTGATCCTAAACTTGGTTATATTGACACTTTAAACCCTAAACTATTATAAGTTGTCATAAATCAACTCTACACTATTATTAACGTCATTTTAACCATTAAATGTTATTAATTATCAATTATACCTTCAAAAGTATTAAATAATTAATTCGGGAAACTTACTATATATGAAAACTTACTAATTCGGGAAACCTGCTAAAAATAGAAAGTTACTTAAAATGGTTAAAGTTACTTTAAGAGGAAACTTACTATTTTTAGAAATTTACTTAAAATGGAAAGTTACTAAAAAACTGGAAAGCCGACTAAAATGAGTAATCTGATTTAAAATAAGTTATTAATAATAAGCCGATCATTAATTCGTGTAGATTCGCTGAAGAAGGAGTGACTTCCTATTCTTATATTATGATATGATTTCGTTAGTGGTTTAAGGTACAAGTATTCTTACCCTTTCTCAGTAAGGGTTCTGATCTCATGACTTTTCGATCCTTGACTTTGATTCGTTTGCTATGATATGATTCATTTGATATGAGCCTTTGCTATGATCCCGTTTATATGATTCATTTGATATTATCATTTGATATGATTCTGTTTGCTATCCATTATGTTATGATAATCTGATTACTATCTCTTTGATATGAGATTCTGTTCTGTTATGCTCTAGGAGCTTTGTTATGATTATTATGAGATAGCTAGGTTTTGTTTTGATATATTATGTTCTGATGCCTGAGTTTTTATTCTAGTCATGGAGGTACCATGGCCGTGTCATCGAGGCACTGATGGCATGACACTATCTGGGGCGGTGTGATTAGTCCCCGGCGTTCCCTTCTGTTATGATTATATGATTATGTGCACTTATGGCCATTCTGTTATATATATGTATAGTCTCGTACTTGTATATGTATTCTGTTTCAGGGAGCGTATGGATGCATCCTAGATATATGTGTTTGATATGATATGATGTGATTTGACTTAGTGACTGGCTGTACGTGCCTTGTACCCCTTTCACTTCTGGTACATTGGAGCTAGCTACTCCATGTACAACTTATGATTTGACGGAGATATGATATGTGATTTGAGACCTATTCGAGTGGCTCTGGTAGGTCGGCTCGTGGCTTTCCTATATTTCTTTGTGTCTATTCGAGTGGCTCGGGTAGACAAGCCTTTGTTGATACGTGCTCTTTGATTATGGTTACTATATGATTCGTATTACCATTTGATTCTTCATGTTCTGTATTCATATGACTTATGATATTTGTTCGGTTATCATTGATCACTTATGCATTTGACAGATGGTATCCATTTCAGCAGGAGCTTATGATTTTTCCTTTTCTATTACTAATATACGTTTCGATTATCCGTTTGTTATATATCTGTTCACTGGGCTTTTTAAGCTCAACCGCATTTTTTTTCCTGCGGCAGGTTTTAGGTTGGAAGCTGGGTTTGGGTGAAGAGTGCATAGGAGCGTTAGTGGACTATTCCGATGATTAGAAGCCCATTTACATCTGGTTTAGACTTGGATTCGATTAGATTATTGTTTGGATTTGTAATTCTTCTTGTATAGAGTTAGTATTTCTTTTGTACCCTTAGAATACCTTTGTATCATTAAGTTTAAAAGTCTTCCGTTGCGTTTGTATGTTCTGATTTGGCACCATAATGTGACATTTTGACCCTTGTCGGGTTGGGGTGTTACATGTCTTGTCACGAATTTCGACATTGAATTCTTGAAGAAGGAGAACCCACCGCATCAATCTTGGCTTAGCGTCTTGCTTTGCCATTAAGAGTGAAAAGGAAACAATTTCATCTTAACCACCTCATAAGGAACTTGATTGGATCTTAATTGTTCAGCAATGTCGTGAAATTCCTAAGTGAACATAAGGATCTTCGTGATCAAAACCGTGAAAGGATATACCCGTGATAAGATTGAGTAATCCGTGGTTAATCTCGAATTGGTGTGGGATATCGGAATCACGATGGCCTCCGCACACCTTTGATCAGGGTGATTGGAGTTGTCTTCCATCGGTCGTAGATCATAAACGGGTTGGGTCCCACCGGAGGGATCCGTTTTGTTGTGCACCACCCCACCGGCGGGGTACCATCATTTTGCCCGTTATTGTTCATTTCCTCAACGGTTGGGGAACGAACACGCGATTCGTGCTGAATATCGTCGAAGTGATTTAAACTCGAAAAAAACCGATGATTATGTCGAATAATCCGTTGCGGGTCCGAAAGAGCGAAAGAATGTCGTTAGACGAAGAACGGGTGTTCATACACAAAAAGAAAGTAAAAATTTAAAAAGTTAAAAGAGAAAATAAATTTTAGAGAGGAAAATATTTTGGTTTTTTAATAAATAGAAAACTTAAAAATCACAATATTTTTGTCTTTTTCTTTGTTTTGTAAATTTTTTATGATCGATTCGTCACCCCGAAAACGTTTCCTTCAAACTTACTCACAACGAAAGTGCGGTTGTAGAATTAAAGTAATCCGAAAACGAATAATTTCACAATCTCTTTTGCGTTCAAACTTATTTGGTTTACAACCGCCCTCCTTCAACGGAAGACCGAGGATGTTTATTAATTTTTGGCAAACAAATGGCCTGGAAAGAATCTGATGGATGAAAGTTACAATTAACAAATATTAAAACTAATTCGATATTTACAAAATTTTGTAATTGTAAATATATGAAAGTCGAAACTAATACTAATACTCATGTAATTTTAAACAAAGTTCATATTATAAAGTATAAGGCGGTATAAATGTAAGGGTTATTCGTGTTTTTTCTAAAGTTATAAAAAACTGAAACTTGTAATTTTACACTTAGCTCCGATATATTTTATTTAAATTCAACCACCAAAGTTTGATTAATTACTTCCTCTTTTTTAAGTTTTTGTTTTCATAAATTTGACACCTATATTTTATGCATTTTTTTTCCTTAACCAAATTTCTCCATGCAAATTTATTAAGTTTTGACCAAAATCAATTTAATTTTGCTTTTAGTTGACCAATCATATGGCTCGATTTCGCCTACGTGGCAAATCGAGCCCTCCTATTGGTCTAATTTTTTTTTTCAATGAGAAGGGTTTTGTAAAAATACTCCGAAATGATGTAATTCTTTTATTATATAAAAGATTATTGATTTGTGGATGTTTCAGTGAATTAAAGATTAGGGTTTAGAGTGTTTGGCTTGATGGCTAGTAGGGATTTTTTATTTAATGATACGTAGGATTTGATTAATATTTTGATAAGAAGTAAAAAAATTACATATTTTTATAATTATTAGATCTTTGGTTCCGGAACCGAGAACTGGTGGAACCAATCCGAACCGACCTAAGAACCGAAAAATCTCAAAATCAAGAAGTGGAACTGGAACCATTGGTTCTGGTTCCAGTTCGGTTCTTCATGGTTCCGGTCCGGTTCTCGGTCCAGTTCCGGTTCTCTGGTTCTTTTGCTCATCCCTAGTTATAGGTGAGTTATGTTACCGGGGTGGAAAATCAAGAGTTAAGGTTAAAAGTAAAAAGCTGACGTGACGCTTAGGTGGCAGTGCGTTAAGACTTAACCGTGTGTTACCTTACCACATGTTCTGAGGAAAAATTTGATTGAAACTCTTTCACTTAAATGGTTCAAAAATACTTTTTTTTCTCTCTCTCTTATTCTGTGTGTGTGAATTGATTTGCACTCTTTCCTTGACCACCCTCTGTCCACATCTCTATGCATGCTACCCGATTTTTTATTCAACCTCAAAATCTTTTGTATAAAATTTTAGTTGCACCTTTACAAATGGTGTGTTTTCATTACTATAGTTATGGGCGTTTCGTGTGTATGTTGAAATGATTATGGATATACGTTTGGGATTGGGTTTGTAAACCCACCATCATAAGTGGGTATAAAAATGCCTATTTTGGTAGGTTTCATACCCATTGTCAATAACCTAACCCATAAATCAAACAATTATGTTGGGATTGAAAGTCATTGCTTCATTTCCATACCATCAAACCAAACACCCCCCTTTATTACTCTCATCTCATATGTGAACCATGTCAACTTAGATGATAATGATAATGACAATCATAACAATATGTATCAAATACCGGATCCAACATCAGATCCAGACTCACCAATCACACCACCAACATACAACTATGACCCTAACTCAGAAGATGAAGTAGAACCTACTTCTAGTTCTTTAGGAAGTTCACATCATAGATATGATCATAGCCCAGTTCGAGGTTTACAAGATTTA
>LBNU01034730.1:6755-35629 GCA_014162995.1 Artemisia annua
TGGGTAGGTCGGGAATACTCTCCTAAGGTACGGGCTCTAGGAGGTTGGTTTGGTTGTGGTGGGTGGTTTGGTTGAGGTGGGTTGTTGGGATCAAGGAGGTTACCACCTTCCATGATGGCGGATGGTAATGGTTACGAACAAAAACACGAAGAAAATAGATAGACTAAAGAAATCCTAGAAAAATAAAATAAAAATCTCACTAGAAAGGAATCTAGGAGTAGACCTAATAAAATAGAAATTCTACCTAAACAATAACTATTCCCCGGCAACGGCGCCAAAAACTTGATGACGTGGGATTGCGACCACACAACAGGTTTTACCTCTCAAGGGATCTTGAGAAGCTTGCAATCCCACCAGGCAGTGTACCTGGTCGGTGTAGTATAGTGTAGTGGTAAGCACGGGGGATTGATCGTTCTCTCACAGGGAATAGTGTTCGTTAGGTTAGAAAAACTACTCTAAAAGGTCTAAGGGTGAAGGAAGATTATTTTTGTATTTTTATATTTTTTTGAAAGCAAGTAAAATCTCGGGTTTTGGAGGAGTGGGTGGAATTAGTTGCTAATCAACTAACCCAAAAACTACAATTGCAATAAAAAATAAAATAACTAAACTATTGTGGTTGTGAAAACTTATATGGAGACAAATGTGTTTACTTAGATTTCCTTACTCCCTAACTATCTTTTACCGGTTAATTGGTGTATGTATTACTTGCGTGGATGACGGGTGTATTCCTTAACAATTCATGGGGTGGCGTACATATCTCCCCAATTCTATGAGCTCTTATCTCCTCCTGCAACGATGCGTAAAGCACCCAATCATAGGGATTGTAAATAGTGGCTCATGCGTTAAATACTACCTTAACAACCTAGTACGCATTAGTTACATGTTTCTTAAGACGTTCAAGCATGTTACCATATAGGAGTTTAGCCAGTTTTCTTAAGCCTAACATTGATGAAACATTCATTCAAGATAAGTAATAACATACCAATCAACCAATAATTAATAGTTAGGTTTCATTAGATCTAAGCAAACACAAGAAAAATCTAGCCTAGCATGTTAATTGAAAGACAAGCATAAGATATAATTAACCAACACATAGACATATTGATTAATTTAAGTGAGGATTTATCTTTAATTGAACATGAAGGATTCAAGGGTGAAAAACCCTTGAAAATACAGCCAAATTCGTCTTTAGGGTTTTTCCCAAACTTGTACCAAAAGTTCCACACTAGTGAATGAAAAATAGAAAAGTATATATAGATTTTACACTCTGACAGCGTTAGGTTATGGGTTCTGACGCCTTCAGCTCGCCGTCATTAGGGTTCTCGGATGGCCTAGATCTACTTCTGACGCCGTCACTTGTAAATGTGCTCTGGGCCGTCACTCTTTAGCATTACACCTGACAGCCTACTTTCTCTAACACCAGACACCGTCAGGTGTAATCATCTTGTTTTCTTCATAGGGCGTCTAGTGTAATCTGATTTTACTCCTTTGTCAATGTTGGCTGACGGCGTCACCTTGTGACTCTGACGCCGTTAGGAAGGTTTTCCAGCTTCTTTTGAGACTTTGTCGTTTTCTTCACTTTTATGCTCCAAAAACGTTCAAATTAGCATGTTTTCCAGAATTCTTCTTAAAAGTACCTAAAATGACAAAAGGAACGATTTAGGGCAATATTTGATCACATTTACTCGAATTAGGGCTTAAATGACCCCTTAAAACGGGTACACTTTTTGTCTCATCAGGATGCATCCTAGCACTTATGTTTATGTATGGTTATGATATGGTATGATATGGTTTCGGCGGGTGAATGGTGGTACGTGCCTTGTACCCTCACTCCTATGGTACAATGGAGTCTGCAGCTCTTTGTACAGCTTTTGGATATGATGGATATGTGGTACCGAGAGGTCTCCCCTCTCCGTATCCTTTGACATGTGATTATGGATTATGTCTGTATATATGTATGAGACCTATTCGAGTGACTCTGGTAGGTCGGCTCGTGGCTTCCTTATTTTTCTATGTGTCTATTCGAGTGACTCTGGTAGACACGCCTTTGTTGATTACGTGCTCTTTGATTCTGGTTACTATATAATTCATATTATCATTTGATTCTTCATGTTCTTTATTCAGTTGACTTATGATATTTGTTCAGTTGATCGTTGATCTCTTATTCATTTGATAGATGACATTCTTTTCAGAAGGAGTTTATGTTTCCTTTTCCTATGCTTATATATGTTTCATTCATCCGTTTACTTTGTTATATATCTATTCACTGGGCTATTTAAGCTCAGCCACATTTCTTTTCCTGCGGCAGGTTTTAGGTTGGAAGCTGGGTTTGGGTGAAGAGAGAGCATAGGAGCTTTAGTGGACTACCCCATGGATTAGAAGCCCATTTACATCTGGACTAGTTTTGGACTTGGATTAGATTAGACTCGGTTTAGTTTGTATCTTCTTTTCTTTTATAGTTTTAGTATTCCTTTTGTACTTTTAGATTTTTCCCTCGTAACCTTTTGTTATAAGTCTTCCGCTTGCGTTGTATGCTTTGTATGCTTTGATATGTCACCATAATGTGACGCTTCGGACCCAGGTCGGGTCGGGGTGTTGCAGTCTTGGCCCTCAAGAACGGCGGTTTTTTTTTGTTCTGCACACAAGTGCTCTGTTTTATATTCAAAAACCAATTTCATCTTATCTAGGCATCAAAATTCTATCCTTATTAGGCTTCTTAAATCTCATAAGCAATCTCAAGTATCCAATTAGGCATATAAGAACAATTTTATAGCAGTTAAGCATCATACACTTAAAGATTGATGCATTCACAGTCAAAATTTCTCCAAATATCTTTCTAGTAACTCTTAAACATGTATTATTCCTCCTCAAACTCATAGGCAAGCGTTTTATCAATCACATTATACTACTAGCATAGGCAATTGTTCATATAAGGGCAAAGAAAAACCCTAAATCCTAAGTGATCATAATTCTATAACTAATCAAGGGGCAAACTCTAAAATTTTGTAAAGCAACATAGAATTAAGCATAAAACATCCAAAATTCAGAATATCATAGGCAAACCCTAAGTTTTTGATCATCAAAACCCTAAGAAAGTTTTCCAAAGATTAACACAAGTGTAAACTTACCCTCATTGTGTTGAAATTGTGGTTTTGATCTTCAAAATTTCTTGAAATTATCTTTTGATGGTTGGAAAACCGTCAGTTTTGTTGTGTGTGTTTTTTTTGGTGTTTTTCTCTTTTTAGCGCATATGGTCAAAATTATAAGTGTTTAAGTTATAAAAGCTTCCCTCATTAAAAGTGCGGTGATCTTAATAAAAAGGTCGGCGATTATTTCTGCAATTTTTCTTACAGTATGCTATGATCTTCTAGAAATTGGTAAATATGAAACTAACAACTATAGCAATCATATAAATATTCGCAAAAGATATTCATTCATCTCTTATCAGAGGCATAATCATCAATCATAAGCTTGAGATACATCTTATTCAAAATATTGCAAAATAACATAGAAATGAAAAATTAAGAAAGGAGTATTGTTTCAACTCCATTTTTGGTGTTACTTTGGTGTTTAGGCAGTGAAATGTTCTGGTGACATGATGTCACTTAGCTTGTAGGAACCAGATGGCTTCCTCTTGGTGTCAAGAGAGGATTTAGATGCTTTTTCCTTTCCATTACCACTATTATTCACTCCAATCTCATCTTCCTTATTTATTTCTGCCCATAGAGTGATCTCTCTATACTGCTAGTTGACTATGCTTCTGCTATGTTTCATGAATGCTCTTCCCAATATCACATCAGGTTCCACATCATCTTCTTCAGGGTTAACATAGAACTCTAGCTCATAGCTTTTGGTTTTCTCAATGGAATTATCCACAGTTTCTCCTACTAACTTCATAGAAAGCTTCTTATCAATTTTCTTATCTCCATTCTCCAGAACCTCATATTTCAAGTTAAGTTTGACCACATATTCTTGAGAAATTAAGTTCTTATCAAGGTCAAGGTCTAAAAGGCTATCAGAAGCAAACATTCCCTCAACATAACAGGGTGTTATGTATTTTTCTCCAACTCCATCTCCATTTCCATTCCAATGGGGTAAAAATACCTTAGTTTTCTCATTCATTTCAGGGGCATAAGGATTCATTCTCCAAAAACTCTTTCCAATTCCTTCAGTGTCTAGATGGATAGTTAGCAAACCTTTGGAAAAGTCAATGACTCCCTTTGTCTGTTCTAGAAAAGCTCTTCCTAGCATCACACTATGCTCCCATTCATTATCACTAGGGTTAACATCAAATTCCATAAAGAAAATGTCCCTATTCATTTGCACCAGCAACTTCTTTGTGATCTCCTTCCTACCATTTTCCTTTTCCTCAATGCTCACCCTTAGTCTTTTCATCAACTCCTTTGATAATAGGTTCCTGCTGTAATCCAAATCAGCCACGGCATCATGAGCATAATTGTTCTCAACATAGCAAGGAGTAATGAATTTCATGTAGCATCCCTCAGTTTCCATCCTATTAAAATTGTGAACCCTTTGTTCATCTTTTTCCTTATCTTCTTTAATTTCAAAAGTAATTGCTCCTGGCCAAGTGTTCTTGCTTTCCACTTGGTCTTTCTCATCATTCACTGGTCCTAAGTTCGATTTTTTGCCCATTTCTAATGTATTACAGTATAACATCAAACAGAACATTAGTATGTATTACAGTATCACACTATGCTCCCATTCATTATCACTAGGGTTAACATCAAATTCCATAAAGAAAATGTCCCTATTCATTTGCACCAGCAACTTCTTTGTGATCTCCTTCCTACCATTTTCCTTTTCCTCAATGCTCACCCTTAGTCTTTTCATCAACTCCTTTGATAATAGGTTCCTGCTGTAATCGA
The DNA here is from genome assembly GCA_014162995.1 of Artemisia annua. NCBI lineage: Eukaryota > Viridiplantae > Streptophyta > Magnoliopsida > Asterales > Asteraceae > Artemisia > Artemisia annua. The sequence goes on from LBNU01034730.1 coordinate 11,642, forward strand.
AATCAGCCACGGCATCATGAGCATAATTGTTCTCAACATAGCAAGGAGTAATGAATTTCATGTAGCATCCCTCAGTTTCCATCCTATTAAAATTGTGAACCCTTTGTTCATCTTTTTCCTTATCTTCTTTAATTTCAAAAGTAATTGCTCCTGGCCAAGTGTTCTTGCTTTCCACTTGGTCTTTCTCATCATTCACTGGTCCTAAGTTCGATTTTTTGCCCATTTCTAATGTATTACAGTATAACATCAAACAGAACATTAGTATGTTAGTTAAATAAGTTATAAGCACATAATCATACTCCAATAGTCTCATATAAATCATATATGTCAAGATATGCATTTGTTTAATCATCACAAAAGAGAAACAAGTCTTCTGTAAAGATTTTTGCAGAAAAGTTTGGCGCACTTTAATAAAAGTACGGCGATTACGTGACTTTCTAGCCGTTTTATTTGAAATTCTCCAGAAGTACGGCGGTCTTAGGAATAAAACCGGCGTGTTTCTGGGTTTTAACAGTTCTTCATAAGAGATATAATCATTCATAAACTCAGATAATAGTTGAAAACATATTGCAATTATCATCTCATTCATAAGAGCAATCCAATATAACATTTGCAAGCAAACAACTAAAAAGCAAAAGCAAAATATTTTTGAATTTTTTATTTTAATGTGCATTTTATACTCATACAGTAATTCAGATAGTAAAAACAAAAGAAACATAAGTCCCATGTTCTCAAAATCTGGAAAAAACATTTTACAAGATTGTTTTTGGGTTTTGTGAAATCAAAGCCAACTATTCTTTTACTGTATCAGAAGTTCGGCGGTTTTTGTCTGAAAAACCAGCGTTCTTTTTGTCTCAGAAACTTAATTTTTCCAAATTCTTGTAAGAATTCTTGGTATCAAGTAAAAGTTTCTTTGTAAAACAAACAATATAAATCAAAATAGCCTCCCCGGCAGCGGCGCCCAAAACTTTGATGTGTTTCGAAAGCTTTAAATTTATAAGACAAATTTCACCATTTCCTTAATTCATAAAATACATGGGTAAAAGTATAACCCTTATTTATAGTAAAGGTTTGAGGTAAGACCAGGTTGTCCCAAGAGAGGTAATCATTCCTATTGTTAGCTAAAGTAACAAAATTAGATTCCAATGATTGTCACTTATCACTAAAACCGTTTTTGTTGGATTTAAGATTTTTGAAATGTTTTGCCAAATTCCTTTCGGCCTTTGATCCTAGATACATAAAGTGCATAAAGTATGGTCCAAGTATGAAGTATCAAGTATGCATTTCCTCTAGCCAAGTCGTTAGACATGAGGCTAGTCCTTAAACATGTTATAGCCGAGTTTATCATATGTTTTACTATCCAATTCTCTAAAGCATAGCAATGACTCCTTATAGACAGACGACTCATAATATAACCAACACAATTGCATCTTTCGACCTTTAAACAATTATGATGACCAATCAAGACAGATGATAAAAGACTAAACCATAACATATCAAATGCATATAAGATAGATTCAATATTCATGATACAAATTCAAGGTTCAACTCATGACAGAGGTGCCTCTAACAAACATAAGAGTACTACTCAATATTCATATAAAAGTAAACTAAACAAACAAGTGTTATTGTCATTATAACAAAGTTATACCGAATTTCGAAGTGTGCTCTCGTTCTGATAGTGTTCTCCAAGTGTTTCTACGAACTCCAACTTCTTAGCTAGCGGTTTTGGTTCAAAACCACTACTAAACTGCTTCTTAAGATCAAGATGTGTTTCTTGGTTGAGGTGTATCTAAAACTCCGATTTGTGCTCTTATTTATAGTGGAAATATTGCCCTAGCACGTCCCTGGTGAGTTATGATAGGCAAGTGATCGGCCTCATCATTGATGTAGCTCATTAATGTAGAAAACATAACTGCCATGGGAAGTACGCCGCACAACTGGTGTAAAATCGGCGAGCTTCTCTTCGCGTAACTGGCGCTTATGTAATATATAACCGGCGTACTTCATGTTTGACTCGTAGTTACATAGTTGACCAAAGATACCCGTAAGCGGCACTCTTTTTACTTATGATCGGCGTGCTTTATTCCAAACTATGTCTTTTTCCTTATATGTTCACAACGTCATTCTTTTTGTGCATTTCTCGCTACTTTCCTCCAAACCTTTGTCCTGCACATACATTCTCATATTAAGTACCAAAAGTCCTAATAATAGGGTTATTTACCATATAATTCACATAATATCGGGGTATAAATATATATAATACGAGACTCATCAGGCTACAATTAAAAACAAGAAAATCAGTAAGAGAAACTTAAGGCATCATTCATCATGAAAAAAAAACAAAAAAAACACTGTTAATTCTTTTCGACAACCCTACCACAACTATTGAATAAAGACGATTTCATTCTAAGAACTATAAAGCGAAGAACAAAGATTCTCAAATTCATCCACGAAATAATCACTCTAAAGATATTTTGTTAGATTAAAATATTAGTCATCCATTATTATTTGTAAGATATTTGATTGAAGATAATTCAATACATTTTATCCATGTATGTAATATTTTTTATTCCATGTTCTCTTAAATGATATTTTGTGATTTAGGGTTTAGTATTCAAAATAAAACATGTATTAAAATTTAATATATTAATTGTTTCTATCATTTTTCAATTGCAAGTTTTTAATTCATCACTTCAAGTTCACTTGGTAAGTTTTTTTTTGTTGCCCTAAGTTCCACATTAACTGTGTTCTCTAATTGTATATCAACAAAAGGTACTTACCGGATGCCAAATTGACCTGAGCCTAGACAACCAACAAATTAGCATGGCAAACCGGGACAACCTTGGTACACATAATCAAACAGTGCTCGATGTCACAAATGGGCGAAGGGAGGAGGCTAACGTCACCCCACGAGAGGTTAAATTCAACAGAGAAGGTAACCTATTAAAGGAAGCACGCCACACAGAAAGGTTCACCTTTCGAGGACCCAACTTATTCCACATGTGGTGTTTGCCATACTCGTACCCAAAAAGGAGAGAATTTTCAACACTTGTAGCAAGGCGCTTAACCTTAAATATCCCAGAAATGTCCCATGTCCACGACCGAGAATCATCGTGGCTATCATCAAGAGCATAATTTCCAATGGCAGATAGTAAAGTACTAAGATCACTAACTGCTCACCCACGTAGAGCTAACTGTTAGCATTATTTCTTTTATATGGTTTAACCTATTTACGATTATGATATTGTACAGATATATTATTTGATTTACAATTGTTAATAATTATTTACTTACCATAATGTGGCAACTAATAATATCAAGTTTTAATGAGAAGCTTAACTAATTATAGATTATATTATGTTTTATAATCTTTACCTAACATGGAGTTGATCCCTACCTAAACTCTCTCTATAAATAGGAGATTATGTATTCTTCGTAATACACACATTAATAAATACAATTCCATCACCCAGAGAGAAGATTATGGTAGAAGATCAAACCTCCACCGGATCTTCTTTATCACATGTATTCTATGGTGTTCATGCGTATCTCTCGAATCAAGTAAGGTTTACTTTACATTTATATTTAAGTGTTTACATCATGATAACATGATTATTGGGATAAATATCAACATGTGGCATCAGAGCAAATGATTCAAAATCATGTTTTCATAATATAATAAATTTTACGGCTGCATATTATGTAAACCATTGCTGTCATCTAAAATTTTGAGATCGTTTTAAATATTACTTTACTATTTCACTTATGATTATGTTACTCCTTAGACACAAATATATTAGTGTCGTAACTTTCTAAGTATTAGGTATGGTATTGGTGATTTGCATGATAACCTAACGACCTATTATTCTTTTTCTTATCCTTATTTATTATTGTTATTATTATTTGTTCGTTTAAATCTCCCATAATTTTATAAATGTTCTAAGATTTAAGCTTAATAGAATGTCTTAATATTATTACGTTATTTTGGAATAGTATGATTTGGTTATATTGCATCATATCATTGTCTAATTTGGCTTACACGCAAATTATCTAATTATGGTAAATAATTTATTTTGAGTCCTAGATGTTACTTTTGTTTCATACTTATGACACTGACATCCTTATTTAAAATATAAGTGTTGTCTCATAAATGACAGAGAATTACTCTATTTTCACAATGCATTTAATTATAACGAGTCGTTCAGACCCGGGTGATGCCCCGGGCTGTATATGATGGTATTATATATTTAAATTGTTATTGTTCAGCACTAATTTTCGTCATTTTGATCATGGTTGGATTTTGTTGGTTAATAAGTTTCTAAGTTGTGTTTGTTTATTTTGTCATTTTTAATTGAGGTTGAGTGAAACACTCAAAATAGTATTTAATCTCGTGCGTTGCACACAATTTTGGTTTTTTTTGGTTATGTGTTTTTGTTGAGGTTGTACGTTTCTATTTGTTGATTGCATAATAAGCTTAAACGCATACTGCTCTATCAAAATATTGATAGCCCGTGCGATGCACACGGGCTTTGTAGAAGCTGTCAAAGTATAGTTATTTTGGTTTATTTTTGTCGTTTTAGATTTTAGTTTTCATGGTATCACAAATGTGTTAACCTTTAAACGTTTTTAATAGGCTTTTCTTTGTTGCTTTAGGGTTGTATATTAGTTTTTATATCTTAATATTTGGTACGTATGTTGTATAAAAGTTGTCATATTATTACTCATTTTCTAAGGTTTATAAGAATAAAGTACTTTATTTAGTTGTATATGAGCTGCACATGGGATGTATATAAGTTTTTATATCGTAATCTTCGGAACTTATTTTCGTCATTATATATCTAAGTTGTGATGGTACGACATTTCTAAGCATGACACACATTTAAAATAGTTTATTGAAATTAAAAGAGTATATGTGAACAGGTTTTTTTTCAAGATGTTACATTGAAAAGAGTCTCTTCACATGTAAATCTTTAATATGTATAAGTTACATAAATTATTTTAAATATGAAGCTGATTCGTTGTGTTTTGGTGTGTGCAAAAACAATTTATCAAAAATACCAACAAACGTGAGTTCAATGTTATCGTGAGACAACAAGACGTGGAGAAATACAAGTAAACCTTTTAGGAAAAAGATTACCTCGTAAACTCGTGAAAGTGATATTTTTAAGACCGGGAAAGTGATTTCCCGTGTCGTATCCCAACGAGGTGTGAATGGAAAGATATCGCGAAAGGTATGAGATTAAAATGCTTGTATGTTTGGTTGTGAAAGATTGTTTGGTTTTGTTGTACGTTAAATTAACGAAAATGGAAAATTAACTAACGTAAATGAAAATAAATCAACCTAAAGGGAACAAAAGGCAATTGGCAAACTAGGGAGTTCCTAAAATACTACGGGAATCAAAAATAGGTATTGGGAATCCTAAATCACAAGTAAACAAATAAACGTGACGTTTATTTAAGATAAACATCAACGTACAAATAAAAATGTGAAATTTAAGCTACGCAAATCCGTCAGGGCTACAAACAATTTTCTAACGTACAAAAGACAAAAGAAAATTTTTAAAAAAGAAAATTAAATTTTTCAATGAAAATCTATTATTATGAATTAATTACAATTTAACTAAATTAATTGGAAATAAATATTAAACAAATCTAAAAATTCAAAACTTTTTTTAATAAATGATTCTACAAATGAAAACAGAGTTTTTAAAAAAGTATAAAAGTTGGGGTCAATGTAAAAATTAGATATGATAAGCTGATCAAGCAAAATAAGGTAAAAAGGGAAAACTGGTTTAATAAAAAAGGAAAAGTTATAACCGAACTCCTAGGGCGCGTTTTGGTGTAGAGGTGTGGTGTTGTGTCTTGTGAGTGTGGAACAATGGTTTGGTTTCGAGATCCTGGTTTTGCACTTTTGCAAGTTTGTTTTCTTTTCTTTTTTTTTCTTTCTTTACCAACACATAAACACAGCCTTATGAACAACTTTGGAAACAAATGAACAAAACAAACAAATCTTAATTCATTTTCAAGATCAAAATCAGATCAACAATCTGAAAATTCTAGTTTTGGCATTGGAAAATCTCACAACACATCAAGACATCAATTAAGCCGAATGAACTTAAACAAGTAAGTTAAAAGATAACAAAAAAAGCAACAAGAAAGAGAAACAACAACAAGATCTAAACAATAAGCAATCAACACGGAACAAAATCAAGAACACAAGAACACTAGCAGTAGCAGCTAACAACAAAAAGAATCAACAAGCTCAAACAAGCTAACAAGCTTTCAAGAAGCTTTACTCAGTCATTCAAACAACAACAAGAACAATAATCATCAACACTAGAACAAGAAAACAAAATCAAGACACAAACTAAGATCAAGTACACTCAGTACATACTAGTATAAACACATTAATGCACGGTCCAAAATAAGCAAAGTTAGGCCTAATAAGCAGACTAATTAAGCTCCTTATCCTAGAAACTCAAAACAGATTCTCCAAAACTACCTAGGGGGAACTCAGATCAACAAGAATCAAAGCATTTGACATAGAATTGAGCTACTTAGGATCAATTGAAAATTGGTAAAATCTGGGGAGCAGGGGAAGTTATGGCCAAACAGTCTACTTCCAAGCCTCTTTTGAGTGACAAAATCTCTTTCAAAATGAAATTTTATTTTTGAATCAGTTACACAAGCTGGTAAATATTAAATAACAACANCTGACTTCTTGAGGGACCACATCTGAAAATCTTCCAAACTCATTACAAAGACCATTCTTGACAAGTGTTGACTTCCCAAGGTTATTTTGAGTATTTTTCTTCAAAGTATAATTCCCGGGGGTCACTTTTGTCATTTTGCCAAACTTAAAGGACCTTAGTGTAATTTCTTCAAACTTTTCATCCAAGGGTTGAATTTAACAACTTGTGAGTTCCCAAGGACTAGTGTTGACTTTTCTTCATGCCATTCTCACCAAGGACTATTTCTATCATTTTTCAAAAGTTCAGGGACCAATCTTGCCAAATGTGAAACTTCAGGGACTAAACTTATAAACTTTTAAAAGCTTTTCACCCAAAGATCATTTTTGATTTTTAAGGACCTGGTTTGACTTTTCTTTTCAAAATAAATGCTTAGGGACTAATTTTGTCAAGTTTAGAAAGTTTGTTGGGGTATAAATGTTGAAGTACTACTGGACATCAAAGTGCTACTTAAGTATATAAGTCAAAGTAATGCTCAAGATCAAAGTACTGCTCGTTGAATAAAGTCAAAATACTGCAATGCAAAGATTAGATTAAGAATATTATGTAGATTCTAGAATATTCTATAGTTAGAGTTAGTTTACTTGTCGTTCAAGTATTGTAAACCGACTAGGGTTTTCCTTGTGCCTATAAAAGGATCCCTAGGTCGATATTAGTTAGATACGATTTTAGAGAAAAGCTAAAGTTCGATATTAGAGATATTAGGGTTGTTTGTGAGTCTGTATTCGATAAGCAGATTCAAGGTGTTAATATAATCGTTGAAGTTTGTTATTCTTCTTAGCTTTGTTAAGTAAATTCCGCATACTTAAACAGAGTAATTCAGTGTTTCATTATTAGTAGTTTAGGATTTATCCAAGACTGCTAAACCCTTAACAAGCTATATAAGATAGTTTGGTCAGAGTATAACGATCCAACAAGTGGTATCAGAGCTTGTGTGGAAACTCTGATTAAGAAGAAACCTTAAACCAAACCAATTTTCTAAACCAACCCTACAAGATGTCGACACCTGAACCTACACCAATGCCATCCATCACCACTGTTTGAATTCCTATAGTCAAGAAGGGTGAATATGATCTATGGAGCATGAAGATGAGGCAGTACATTGCTATCACTGACTGTGCACTCTGGGATATCATTGTCAATGGCAATCAAGTTCTTGAAGAACCTGTAATAGTTGAGGGACAACCCAAACTACCTCAGCCACAACTATCTGCTACTGTGAAAAGGAATCAAGACAAAGCTCTCAACATACTGTTGTCTGCTATACCTGATGGTCACCTGCTAAAGTTTCACAATGCTAAGGATGCAAAACAATTATGGGCTGCTATCAAGACAAGATTTGGAGGTAATGATGCTTCCAAGAAGATGCACAGAAGTTTGTTGAAGCAGCAGTTTGAAACTTTTACTGTTGGAGAAAGAGAAGGGCTTGATGTTGCTTATGAGAGGTTTCAAAATCTTCTCAGCATGCTAGAGATACATGGTGTAGATATATCTACTGAAGATGCAAACTTGAAGTTTCTAAGGAGTCTACCATCTATCTGGCATGTCATTGCTACTATGATCAGAGGTCAACCTGATTTGGCTACTATGGACTTTGATGATCTCTACAATAACTTGAAGGTGTATGAGCATGAGATGAATGGTAAATCTGGTTCAACCTCACACAATATTGCTTTTGTGTCATCTGTAAAAACAAGCAGTACTTCCACTAAAAGTACTGCTTATCATGTACAAAGTACTGTTGGTGATGTTTACACAAAAATGACCACTACCACTCCACCACCCTCAAAAAACATCAATTGTGATGATGTTGTGTGCTCATTCTTTGCTCAGCAAGCTACTTTACCTGTTACCTATGAAGAAGATCTCCTGCAGATTGAAGAAGATGATCTTGAAGAAATTGACATCAGATGGCAAGTTGCTATGATTACTGCTAGGATCAAGAAGTTCATGAAGAAAACAGGAAGAGGCTTTGATTTCAAAGCCAAACAGGGTATAACATTTGATAAGTCTAAGATTGAATGCTTCAATTGTCAAAGGACTGGACACTTTGCAAGGGAATGCAAGTTTGCTAAGTATCAAGCAAACAGGATGATTGAGAAACCCAAAACCCAGATTGAAATCAAGGAAGTTCCTGAACCAAAACCAAAAGCTTTAGTGGCTCAAGAAAATCTATCAGAGGTTGACTGGAGTACTGAATTTGATGATGAACCAGTCACTCTGTCTATGGTTGCAATGGAGGAATTTGATTGGAGCACAGCTTTTGATGAGGAACCAGGATATCTTGCTTTGGATTCTACTGAAGATCTTGGAGGCTTTGATTGGAGCATGGAAAGTGACGATGAACCTGTTCTGTTGGCTTTGGTTGCTACTTCACCTACTTCACCTACTGCTACTGAGGTATGCTCTAAGTGTAATAATGTTTATCAAAAGGTACTTAATGATTATGTGTCTGAAAGAGATAGACATAATAAAGCTAGGACTGAAGTTCTTGGTTATTAATTAACTTTAGAGTCAATGGAAGCCAAAATAATAACACATGAAAACAATGAAGTAGCTTGGGAAGAACAATATAAGCAACAGGATTATCAATTAAAACTAAGTGAATGGAAGTTAGGATGTAAGGTGTCTGAATTAGAAAAGATGACTAAAGAAAGAGATGCTTTGTTGGATAAACTTGCTAGTTGGAAAGAAGCTGGTCTTACATATGCTAGTTTTTGTGAAAAACAAAGAAGAGCACATATTAAAACAGGACTAGGTTATGGTGTTGAGTATAGTAGTTCAGAAGAGAACCCAACTAGTGACAAGGAACAAGAAAGTTCAGATGAACTCTCAACTAGTGAATTTGAAACTTGCTCAGAAGAAAACAGATCTAGTAGTGAGGAACCCATAAGCCCAACACCTCCTGAATTTAAGAAAGTTGAGGGGTATCATGCAGTTCCTCATGCCATTGGAAGTTTTCAACCACCTAGGAAAGATGTTTCTTGTTATGGAGTAGACAATCTAGAGTTTAGGAATAAACTTAAGGGTCAATCTAATCCAAGTTCATCTAAAGAAACAGTTGAGATTCCTAAAGATGCTACACATAAAAGGAATGCTAGGAATGCAAACAATGATAAAAGATTTTCTAAAGATTTTCCAAAACCAGCAGTATTCTCAAACTTTTCTCAAAGAACTGCTAGTCACTTAGCAGTACTTTCACAAAATACTTTTCAAAACACTGCTAACTTTAAAAATTCTTTTCATCATTCACCTAGAGGTCATACTGGTCTTGGCTATAAACCTCAAAGAACAGGATTTGGGTCAATGAATCAAAAATTATGCTTTGTTTGTTATAGTCCTAATCACTTTATAAAAGATTGTAACTTACATTCAGAATACTTAAGTCAATACCCAAAGACTAAATCTGCTCAACATAGGCCAACAGAGACAAAACCAATTTCACACAAACCAGTTTGGAATTATTCAAATAGGGTCAACCATAGCAATTTCACAAAAACCTATAGCTACCCTCAATAGAAAAGATCTTTTTCCAAACAAAAAGTACCTTCAGGTCACACTTTTCAAGGTACTTGTCAGCCAAAAACAACATTCTCTCAAAGTACTGTTAGGAGATTCTCACCCAATCAAGGTACTACTGATAAAAGGCCTTACAGAAGAGTCCCTAAACCACAGACCTCAACACAAAAAGTTAAAACAATGTGGGTCAAGAAGGAAAGTACTGTTGGGGACCAACCAGTACTTTCAGAATGTATGGGTGGAAAGAAACATATTGCTGAAAAAGAAAGTTATTTTTCTAACAAAGATCAANACATACTTAAGATTTTAAGTATGTGACTCCACAAGGGGAACACAAGTCAGTAATGGCTTGGGTTCCTAAAAGAAACTAACTTTCTTATTATTGTGCAGGGCAACCCAGAAGAGGAGCTTAAAGATCATTTAATTGTTGATAGTGGTTGCTCTGGAAGCATGACAGGAGAAAAGGAGATTCTGTCAGATTTTAGGCCATATTTTGGAGGAAAAGTTGCTTTTGGGGATGATGCTACTGGAGTAAGAATTACTGGAAAAGGAACTATCAAGAGAGGAAAGATTGATTTTGAAAATGTTCGTTATGTGAAAGAGCTCAAGTTCAATCTCTTATCAGTTTCTCAGATATGTGACAAGAAGTACCATGTGTTGTTCACTGATACAGAGTGTCTTATTCTATCCCCTGAGTTTAAGTTTGAGGATGAAAACTTGGTGATTTTGAGGGCACCAAGACACAATGACGTGTATATAATTGATATGAAGAATATTATCTCCTCTGAGAAAGCTACATGTTTGATAGCAAAGGCAACACTTGAAGAAGCACATCTATGGCACAGAAGACTAGGGCATGTGAATTTCAAGAACATCAACAAGCTGGTCAAAGGCAACTTGGTTAGAGGTTTACCTTCCAAAACTTTCAAGACTGATCATTCATGTTTAGCTTGCAAGAAAGGTAAACAGCATAAAGCTTCATGTAAGAAGCTTGGGGAAAGAACATTTAGAGAACCTTTGGAGCTGTTGCATATGGATTTATTTGGACCTGTTTCTGTTTTAAGCCTTAACAAGAAGAAGTACTACTTAGTTGTGACAGATGATTGCAGTCGTTTTAGTTGGGTGTTTTTCTTGTGATTTAAAGATGAAACTTTTGATGCTATTCATGATTTAATAATATCCCTGGAAAATCAATTAAGACTCAAGGTTAGAGGTATTAGATGTGATAATGGGACTGAATTCAAGAACAAGCTTATGGATGATTTTTGTGCCAACAAAGGAATCAAGAGGGAGTTTAGCATTGCTAGAACTCCTCAGCAGAATGGAGTTGCAGAAAGGAAGAACAGAACCTTGATAGAAGCAGCAAGAACAATGCTTGCAGATTCTCTCTTACCTATTCAGTTTTGGGCTGAAGCAGTAAGTGCTGCTTGCTATATTTTGAATAGAGTGTCTATCACCAAACCTCAGATGAAGACACCCTATGAATTACTAATGGGCAGGAAACCTAGTATAAGCTTTATGAAGCCTTTTGGATGTCCTCTTACTATCCTTAATACCATTGATAACTTGGGAAAGCTTGATGGCAAGTCTGATGAAGGATATCTTTTGGGTTATTCTAAAAATAGTAAAGGTTTTCGAGTATATAATAAGGTTACAAAGAAGGTTCAAGACTGTCTCCATGTTGAATTCCTTGAAGATTAGACAAACCAAAGGGGTAAAGGTCCTGATTGGATGTTTGACCTTGATGTATTGACTCCTTCAATGAACTATGTGCCTGTTAGGGAGGAGAATCAAGTTGTTCATTCCGAAGAAGAAGATTCACAGTTCATAGTTCATGGTGTTAATGCAAGTTCTACAGCTGATCAAGATACAGAGTCTATTCATGTTAACAAGAAGCAAAGTACTGTTGAACCACAAAGTACTGATGATTCAACTCCCATAATCTCTGATAAAGATCAAGCCATTCAAGATGAACTAAATAGGATGCTTTTTGAAGAAACACTTGCAAATTCCTATGAGGATGAACAAAGACGAGCTTATGAAGACGAGTATGACTTTCAAAGAGAAAACCTTTCCTTGAAGATAAAGCTTACACATGGAAACTTGAAATTAAACAAGTAGAATTCAAGTTAGGGGAGGATTGTTGGGGTATAAAGATCAAAGTACTGCTGGACATCAAAGTGCTGCTGAAGTGATAAAGTCAAAGTACTGCTCATGATCAAAGTACTGCTCGTTGGATAAATTCAAAGTACTGCTAAAGGATAAAGACTGACGATATTAGAGATTAGTTTAAGGAATATTATGTAAAGTCTAGAATATTCTAAATTAGAGTTAGTTTACTTGTCGTACAAGTATTGTAAATCGACTAGGGTTTTCCTTATGCCTATAAAAGGATCCCTAGGTCGATATTAGTTATATACGATTTTAGAGAGAAAAACTAAAGTTCGATATTAGAGATATTAGGGTTGTTTGTGAGTCTGTATTCGATAAGCAGATTCAAGGTGATTAATATAATCGTTGAAGTTTGTTATTCTTCTTAGCTTTGTTAAGTAATTCCGCATACTTAAACAGAGTAATTCAGTGTTTCATTATTAGTAGTTTAGGATTTATCCAAGACTGTTAAACCTTTAACAAGCTATATAAAATAGTTTGGTCAGAGTATAACGATCCAACACTTTAAGATAGCTTTTATGAAGGTAACATTGATTTTCATACTGAGGGTGAACAAAATGTAGTTTTTGAAAGGCTGACCATTGATGACCATTTTCTAAACAAACTGGTTGGTAAGGGTAATTTCATAGGCACTAGAGATGACCCCATACCCCCTTTAGGTGGTAAATATTTTGTTGAAGAGGTTGACCCTGAGGATGATATGATAGATGAAAGATACAAGGTTAAAAAGGGTTACCCTAGTTATAATCCAGAAACACCATGGGATGAAAATAAACGAATACTTGGTATGAAATTTGAAAACCCTCAACAATTAAAACATATGTTGGCTAATTATGGAGTAAAACATGGTTACCAACTGTGGTATTATAGAAGTGATAGTAACTCTTTGTTTGTGTATTGCGGGAGAGACATAGAGTTGGGTAGGTGTGCTGGTAGGAGAGACAGGGTTAGGAAGTCTAAGATGAAGGCTAAAGATAAGGAAGGGAATGATAAGGAAGGGAATGATAAGGGTAAAGGTAAGATGCCAGTTAATGAGGATTCACCTAGAAAAGTTGCTAGGAAAGATAAACCCAAGAAAAAGTGGACTAGAATGAGAGGTCAAGAACACCAAGGTAAGCATTGTCCCTTTAGGCTATGAGCCACTTGGATGAGTAGTGAGAGGTCTTTCCAGATTAAGACCTTGTAATCAGATCATAGGTGTTCAAGAAACTTCAATATGGGGTCATTGGTTACATTTAGGTGGACTGCCAAACATTATGCTAAGGAAATCATCATGAATCCTTCAATGACATACCAGGCTTTGAGAGATAGTATTAGGGAGAAATTTTTGATTGATGTAAGCACAGAGCAGTGTAAAAGAGCCAAGCAGTGTGCCTTGTATGAGCATGAAGATGGCTTTATAGAACACTTTGGGAAGCTCTGGGAATACAGGCAAGCAATACTTGAGTCAAACCCTGGTTCAACATGTCATATTGATGTGTATGTACATGAAGATGGCAGGAACTACTTTCATAGGTTTTATGTGTGCTTCAAGGGTGTGAAAGATGGATGGCTAGCTGGTTATAGAAGGGTGATAGGATTAAATGGATGTTTCATAACTCATATGTGTAAGGGCCAGTTGTTAACTGCCATGGGAAGGGATGGTAATAATCAAATGTATCCCGTAGCTTGGGCAGTGGTAGATGTTAAGAACAAAAATGGTTTCTGTCTTTGTTAGCTAATGACCTTAATTTGGTGAATGGAGAAGGATTGACAGTAATCTCAGATGCATACAAGGTATTACACTATGCTTTTTTATATTTAAAGTAAGTATTGTACATTGAATTGCTTATGGTTTATTGTTTACATTGTTCACTGGTTACAGGGTCTTATTGAGGCTGTGAAGACTTGGCTTCCACAAGCTGAACATAGGCACTGTGCAGACACTTATATTCTAATTTTAAAAGGAAATACATAGGCCTGTTATATAAAAGACTGTTTTGGAGTACAGCTGCTACTATCGTTGAACAAATCTTCATAGGCAAGTATTCTTTAATTTGGTTTGTCTAGTTGCTAACAGTGTCATATATCCTATTAAATGTTTAACACTTTCTTGCAAACACACAGCCAAGATGAAAGAGATCAAGGAATTAGATGAAAGAGATCAAAGGCTGCACAATGACTTTCTTGCAAAGCACTCTTTCAAACTGACAGTCATTGTGCAGCCTTTGAGAATGGGATATCAGAGTCTTTTAATGGTGATATCAGAGTCTTTTAATGGTAACATCCTTGCTGCCAGAGGTAAGCCAATCATAACAATGCTTGAGGATATTAGAGTGTATATAATGCAAAGAATGTGGAATATGAGTAAGTAAGTATCTAAATTGACTGATTCCATAACACCCTCAATTAGAAAGCAACTTGATCAATTGCAGCTTGACCAAATTAAATGGCAAGTGATTCCTAGTACTTATATGGTTGTAGAAGTTAGGAAGAGGGATGAGGCTTATGGGGTAAACTTGATGGAAAGGACTTGTGACTGTAGGTTATGGCAATTGTCTGGTGTTCCTTGTATCCATGCTGTTGCAGCATTCATAAGTGTTGGAATGGAACCTGATGTGGGGGTTAGTAGTTGGTATAGTCAGTCTATGTTACGCCCCATGCCCGATTTGACCAAAAATTTGAACTTTTTTGCGCGGAAACGACATGACCCAAAACTGACCTTCTGTTACTCTTCAAAGAACTGACAATGACCTATTACAAACCAGCCCTTAAGACTATTTTTACATGAAACTAGACTCAATTACCTTTAAAATGATGGGTGGTACGACTTCTAATGAATTACGGATTAAAAGATATGATTTTTTTAACATGACACATTTTCTGTACTAATTACTGTCCCGTTTTCATACTTAACCAAAATGACTAAAACTCAACTTCTATAACTCGACAATTTACAAAACTTTCCAGAAATCATTAGGACATTATAAACATTAAATATGTACATAAACATGGTCACAATGACCCTCGGAAACATGCTTTACAAAGTGACGGGTGGAAAACACCTGTTTTGACCCATTCGCATACTACACTTAACCATATCACCTTTAACCATAAATTAACACTTTAACTATGAACCAAACACTCATTTAACATTAAAAACCACGACAACTTTGATCCATGACTATTGACCCGTTCACATCCCAAAATGGGTCAAATTACACATTATGCCAAACGCCCCCTTTAACTTGATCGTAAATACTTAAAACATACTTTTTACACACCACTTGACCACCAAGGTATACACTTTTCACTTGACCATACTTTTCAAAACATTAATGACTCACGGGGGTGCAAACATGACACTTGAGCTCGGTATTCTATACTAAGCTCCTAAATGCATACTACCTTTATTCTTGCATATCCAAATCCTTAATCCATATATCCAAGCCATCCACAATCACAAGAACCTACAAAAAGGTTAGACAACAAAACCATAAGCTTTCAATTAGTAAGTAACTAAGTTAACACATGATATCAATTCACATTTATACATATGCACACTTAAACTATTTAACACATCATACCATATTAACCATAACACATATCCATTACAAACATACCTTAGCCATTCATAATCATAGTCTAACTTCCAGTCATCTAACTAAGCAATTCCTCTACGGACATACTTCCTAATCCATTACTTCAATCCTTACATTTCAATCATATTACATAATTGCAAATATCCATATCAACACATATTAACTATAGCTACTTACCTTAGCTTGGAGCTAAGCCATAATCATAATACTACCATCATCATCATATTCATCTTCATCATCATTATCACCAACATCATCACCATCATCATCCTAGTTCATAATCATCATACATAACACTTAATAACACATAACCAATAACTATAACAACCATCATAACCTTTAATCTTTTTTAATCATCATATGATCATATATGATACTTAACCCATTATTATTAACTTTAACCCATTATAAACCATCTTATAATCATCATATCACCCTTACTAGCTTAAAACATCATTTACCCAATCTTTCCCACTTTAGGGTTCATGAATCCTAATCCCTCAATTAACAATAACCACTAATTACATCACATACCTTAAGTAGAAATTAGGCTAGGAACTGGTCTTGCATTTCATTACTTAACCCTTCATCACCTCATCATAAGCTTCATATTTTTCCCTCTTTTTCTTCTTCCAAAACCGACACCCATCACACCCCTTATATAAAATGGTGGAACTTAAAAGAGAATGGTAGAATTCTCTAGAAATAGGTGTTAGTTTAACCATATGGCAACTATGGTCCCTTTGGTCCTATAACAATTCAATCTTGGTACTAGAACAAGTTGGTTCTAGTGGCAGTTTGAGGAATTGGCAAGATTAGTCCCTGCAGGCTAGAACAAGGTGGTTCTAGTACTAGAACAAGTTGGTTCTAGTACTATTTTAGGATTCTGCCAACTTAGGTCCCTTAAGTTCTTATCCCTTTTACGTATGACACATAATACTTTCTAAACCACATTACACATTCTTAATACTTATAGTTTGACTACAAGGTTTGACTAGCCAATCACGTAAAGCCTTTGAACGTATAAAAGTCGTAGTCAAACTTACTCGAATATTATTTATCCACTTCGTCAAACACATTATTCTTAGTCAATTTCATCTATGGTGGGGCCCATTTGTAACCGGGATACGGGTCTAACAATCTAGGTGGTTTGATACATATCAATTCTCAATAAAACCAGTGTATGGCTCTAAGTTTTGGAAGCCCACAATTAACACACCACCATTCCCACCAATAGTCAAGAAAATGCCTGAGAGGCCTAGAAAGGTCAGGATCAAACACCTTACTGATACACTACATGAAAACAAGGGCTCCAACTAAAGAAAGCCAAGCTCCAAGGGCTCCAAGACCAAGACCTGTGATCAGGCCAAGACCACCATCACAAAGGATTGCCAAAAGAAGGAAGTTCAACTATCCTCCTGATGGCACTGGAAAGACTCCTGAAAGACCATTCAATGTATGAACTTAGATCTAACTTTGTGTCATTGCTTTTGGGTAAAAACTGTTATGTGACTTTGTTGTCACAAAACTTAGGGATGTAAGGTTTATGTGTGCAAAACATGGCACATCTTTTGTAACCACTTTGTGCCTGTAAACACTATCCTTTTGCATATCTATCTAAACAGTTGGTTTAAGATCATGCAGGTTTTAGTCTTTTGTTAATTACTTTGTGCAGTTTTAAATGTGTTGGTTTAAGATAATGCAGTTTTTATGTAACTTTGTGCAGTTTTCATGTGTTGCAAACACAAAAGTTTTCATGTGTTGCAAACACAAATATGAAGAAACCATAGTTCATTACACTTTAGTACATAACTTTCATACACCCAAAAGTTGCAATACTACATTGCCATACATCCATACTAAGACTAGGAGACTGCCCAAAAGTTGCATATAACATTGTCATCAAACTACCAAAAGCTGCCTACAACACTACCACTACCTACACTACTAGAATAGCTAACAACAACACAAACAGTCAAACATGACACACCATAGACGCATCATGAACCCACACATCTTCCTCCAACTAGCCACATTTGACTTTTGATATGTGCTCAAACACTCATCATTTTTTGTCAAATCTGAGCTGCAAAACATTTAAAAACACTCAAAAATGCATCAAAATACTAAAAATATCCAAAAATTGTGTTTTATATGTTTCAAATGCAAAATGAGTAAAAACAGACGAAAAACGAACAAAGTTTGCATAATTGGCAGTTTCAGTCCCCCAACTTTCAAAAATTGTCAAAATTAGTCCCTGAGAATTTATTTTGAAAGGTAAGTCAACCCAAGTCCTTTAAAAGTCAAATATTATCAAAAATGGTCCTTGGGTGAAAAAGTTTGAAGAAATTACAATTTTGGTCCCTGGACTTTGAAACTTGGCAGTTTTGGCCCCTGGAGGTGTAAAATGGGAAAGTTATCATTTGAGGTCCTTGGATTATGGAATGTGGCAAGTTAGGACCCTATAAAAACTTTGGAACAGTTGCAAGATTAGTCCCCTAATTTTCAGCTTTGGCAACTTTGGTCCTTGTTATTTACTTAAACCAAACGGACCACTTTTATTATCTAACCCAAAATACAAACAAATCCAACCCACCCAAATCCATTACCCCATTAAACATAAACCCATTAACCCTTTTAACCCCTCCATTAGCCCAACACCACTCCCTGGCCCAACACATATCAAACCCAGCTACAAACTAACACACCCCGTTTATTAATAAACCTTCCCAGTCAAACCCCAGCTTTGACCATCCCTAACCTCTAATTCCCTCCCTAATTACCAGGGTACCTTGCCCCCCTCAACCTCACCTCCATAGCCTCCATTCCACCTTCCTTGTCCCCCACAGTACACCCCACCATTAATAATCCCACCTACAACTCACCAAACCCACTAAACCTGCCAAATTGCCTTTCCCGCCAAAACAAGAATAAATGGCCAAGATCAAAACTATGCATCCAACGGCTCAGGGAAGTAGTGGGAAAGTCAAAGGATTATCCCAGGATCTATTTAATTGAAAAAGAAAAGAAGAAGAAGGGGGTAGCTAGTTGTAGTTGTAGCTTAGGAGTAGTGTAGAATAGATTGTCGTTTTAAATTTCATTTACTTTCCAGTCATGTTTTTAGTTTAAAATTGTTGTAATCTTCATTTCCAGTTCAATATAAACTCTATTTGATCATAATTCCAAGTTTTCTTTTGTGAATTCGTATTTAGCATTTCTTAGTGAAATTGACAAATTCACTGAATAGTGTTAAATATTGTTGTTCTATGTTACTTTAAGCTCAGTTAAGTTTATTTATAAGTTCTTAAAAGCTTTTAAAGTAATTAAACAAGTTTCATTCAAGTTTTCATAAATTACTCAAAATTCCAAGAAAATAGAAAAGAAAATAAAAAAAAATAGTTAAACAGAAGAATGAAGCAGTGAGCATGGTTAACTTTGGATATTCATGGTTTTAGAGCCTCAAGGGAGGTGTTAGGATAGGTTTGAGACCTGGTTCTTGGATTTTGATCACACAGGATCATTTGTAAGCTTTTTCTCAATTTCTTGAATGTTACTGTAGCATAGGTTAATATGCTTGATTCTAATGTTTCTGTGTTTGCTTACTGTGTTTAAGTTGGTTTATGTTGAATAAGGTCATGCTTGTTCATTGGAATGCATAGTTGCTCTTTTTCTCACTTTTATTGTCTTTTTTGGGTAAAGGGGAGTAATCCTGCACCCTGGTAAATATATTAACCAAAACGTTTAAGTACAATGGATATGGGTGAAATCCCATATCTCAGCCCGTTACATAGGCATAAAGCTTACATAACAAGATACTTCCTATTTTCTAAACAAGAAAACAAACCACTACTCAAATGATAACATAGGACATAACGAAATAAATTACTTCCTAAGACCTTGAAGCTTGGTGCCATACATGGCATTAAAGGCATCCAAATTCCCTGGAAGATCATAAACCTGATTCGCATAGTCATCGTAGTCATAGTCATCATAATCATCTTCAAACTCTTGGCCACCACCGAATAGATTAGCAGACTCATCAAATGGGTTAGCAACCACCTCATCTTCAGAATCAGAAACCACGATCTCTCCCACCTTAGAAAAAGGGTTAACTCTCTTAGTAGAAGAGGCGGGCAGAGTACAAGAATCACTAGTTTTAGGAGCCACAACCGACTCCTTCTCTTTCAAATCACTCACAAGGGGTTCTTGTGATGCAGTACCTGTCTTAGTAGACTTATCTTCATTAACTTTCATTGTACGACCAGAATCCACATCCTTGTTGGTGTCATTAAAAGGAATACCAAAAGCATCCGTATCTTCCATATTAAGAACATCAAACTGGTTAGATGTAGAAATCTTTGTTCCACTCGAACTAGCCACATCAGAAGTATTCTTCTTAGTGACTTCCACTTTCTTAAGTTCAGGAGGAGTCTTTTTGGGTTGATATTGAAACTGCTTACCCACAACAGGTTTAATAAACCCTCCTTGACCCGGAATAGTAGAACCACCTTGCTTTCCCTTCTTCTTATTATTGACCGTCTTGAAACCATCATTAACAGGCTTAGTAGGCTGAGCAAGAGGTACAACAACTTTAGGACATTCAATCAGAGTATGACCAAAAATCTTACATTTATCACAATGAGGTGGTTTCCACTCGTATTCAACCCGTATCTTCTCAATAGTCGAACCCGACCCATCAAGTAAAGGTATCTCAACAGTAAGGCTGTCCCTAAGCACCTCATCCGACTTCACTTCAATCATGCATCTAGCAAAACTACTACGGCCCCATGATTCCTTGCACATTTGGCTAGTAAAAGCATCAAACCTTTTGGGCGTGCCTATCAATGTGGCAAGAAGACTAAGGCCATCATCAGAAAACATAGCAAGAGGAACATCATGGAATTTAACCCACACCGGGATGTTGGTCAAATCCTCTTTAAGTAAGTTGGTATTCAATGTCCATGGTTTAAGAATAATAGGTACATTTCTAATCAACCAAGGACCGTTTTCAAGAACTTCATCAACACCTTTCTTCGAATTGAACTTAAAGAAAAATAACCCCTTTGCATTCATCATTACCTTCTGTATACCAAACTTAGCCCACGCATTGCGTACATAGTAATCGACAACAGGAAAAGCAAGTCGTTGGCCAAGGAAGTACCCATACAGAGTATTCTCAAACCTAGTGTTCACCTCTTCAACCACTTTCATAGGTACAGAAAGATCCACACCATTTGATTTCTTGCTACACTCCAGCCTACGAAAGTTAGACATGTATTTCTTAGGTTCATTAGAAGTAACACCAGCATACGATGTAGAAGGTTGTTTCAAAACATCCACACGAACCTTCTTAATACCAACAGCCCCATGTGCATTCATATCAACCTTATCAGAACTATGAGACTTGTTAGAAGCCCCATGTGGACCATTCGGATCATTACCTAAAGGATCAAGTGAAACCGGCTTCACTTGATTATTCTTGTCCACGATCGTAGATAAATCAATATCTCCATCATCAACACTCCACTCAGTAATAATAGGACCATACGATGCAAGTATAGGCTGAGTAGAACTAGGATTAACATCCTTAGGCTTCTTATGTTTCCTCATGGTCACCTTCGACAAATCAACAGTAGCATTCAATTCATCAATATTCACATTATCATCAGCATTAACACTCGGCACATTAGAGTCCTTCTTCGTATTAAAAAACCCTTTATTCATCTCTCAAAACCCACTTACACATAAACCACAGAATCGTTAACAAGGGAGAAAACCCTAACTGAAAACAGTTAGGGTTTAACACGAATTGCCAAGAACACCTAACCTCCAGCCATAATCGATCAAAGAGTGAGTAATTATGACGATCAATATATAAAGATCGATACCCTAAGAATGATCAGTAGCCTTTGGAATCTTGAATAAGCAATCAGTATAATAATCGATTTGTAAAAACCATCAACGCAACCCAACAGAGTCCACTCAAACAAATATTAATAGTCAATGATTGATAGTGGAGGAGATTGGGAAGCGTTATTAATCAATATTGATAAGAAACAAGGCAGAAAATTGATCGAAAGTAAGGTTTGCGTTTTTTTCTCCTTGTCGCCAGTTAGAGCGAGAGTAACTAGGGGTTTTTTTCTTCTCACTTTTATTGTCAAAATAGCTTATTAATGATTCATGAGTTCTAGCTGCTATTGTGAGTATTTTTGTGCTTAATCCAGTTTATGCTATCATATCTCAACCTTTGGAATCATTTTTATGGTTTGAATCAGTGGAACCATTTGAAACTCACAAAATCAGGTAGATAAGGGGTTGTTTGGATTTACTATCTTATCTGTGTTCCAAGGGGTTTTTGTTGTTGTTATTTGTTTAGACATGTTTCATTAGGTCAATATAGCATAGTCAAACTCTAAAATCCAGTGGTCCTTTGATTGAAAGTCAAAATCTCATCTTAATCCATCATTCTCAGTCACTGTTGAGATTTTGAGTTCCATCATCATACATATTAGTTCATAAATTGTTAGTATAGCTTATTTTCATCATTTAGTAGCTTATAATCATGTTTTCAGTCAAGTAGAAGCAATCTAAGTTAATAAAAGTCAAACTTGGAGTCCATTATGAAAAGTCAAATTGCATAGTTAACTTAGTTTTACCAAAAGTGCAAGAATTTTCATGATTTTTATAGACAGTGTTAGCTCATGAGCTTTTGGATTTTCAAAATCTAGAAGCTCATCTTTATAGTCATATTGTTTGCTTATTTTTATGATTTTTCTTTAAGTGCTTATTTGATCCTTCTTTTGGCCTATTTGGTAAAAAGTTGCCCTGTGCATGGGTGTTTGTTGCATCAGCCTGTTTTCATTAGTTCCTAAGTTGTTCATTAGTGCATGTTAGTTTGTGATTTTTGGTTTGTTAGAAAGCCCTTCTGGCTTGCTTTACATACATGTGCTCCTTTTTTATTTTTTAGCTTATTTACATGCTTAATTTGTTCACCCAAAATCTTTCCAACTGAACTTCTACACTGAGTAATCAGTATACGGATCTACTTTCATAAGCTCATTGTGAGCTTGTAAGTGGACCACAGCTTGTGTAAATTGGCTTTGTGAAAAGCTCAGTGGTCAAAGTTGTGGGTTCCAAGCTTTTTGTGGGCTTCCAAGCTTATTGGATAAGCTAATTAGGGGCTTGCAATTGCCTGCTCAGGCCTGTTTGGGGCAGTGTGTGGGGATTGCTTATTGTGTGCTTGTCAGCTTATTGAGACTACTTTTCTTGTTGTTTTTACTTAATCTAAGTACCTTTCACTTACCTTTAGCTTATTTTACCCTTTTGTTCAGTCTAAGCTTATTTGGTTTGCTTATTTCACCTAAAAATCCATTTTCACCAATATAAGCCAACTGTTGAGCTCATAAGCTCATTCTGAGCTTATTTGTTTATTTTATAAAGTTTGTCTTTTTTAAAGTTTGTTATTTTAGTTGTTAAAATGTTTGTATAAAATAAAACTCAAAAAGAAAAATATAAAGAAAAAGTGTCAGTCAAGGGATTCGAACCTGGGACCTTGTGGTTACTTGTGACATAACCAAAACGAACCAGGGCACCATCTCCCCTATGTATGTTTATGTGTTATGGCTTTCTTCTTTTATTTATATAGTACTGGTGCTTCATTTAAGCTTATTTAAGCTTAACAGCTTATTTTTCTGCTTATTTATAAGCTTTCCACCTTTTTTATATTTTTCCTAGCTTAATTATACTACTAAGTATTTTTGTAAAAAGTTTCAGATTTATTACTTTTCATTTAGTATTTATTATAAATCAAAATAATTTTATTAGCATTTAAATAGTTTTTAATTAATATTAATTAATTAATTAGTGTAATAAATAATTTTAATTTTCCAATAATTTTCTTTTATTTTTAGGATTCCAAAAATATAATTTTCACATCCGTGGGAGTTGTATTGGACGGAATTCAC
>LBNU01034730.1:63470-100526 GCA_014162995.1 Artemisia annua
ATATATCTAAAATATGACTAATAAGTGATGGGCGGATTTTCTTGCAAGTGGTTTGGTATTTAACCCAAACAACCATCAGTCTGGCGGAACGGGCGGCAGAACCAAAGAATGCGGTTCCGGGGGCCATATACCCCCAGGGCTTCCCGCCAGGGTCTGACAGCAAAGTTTACAAGAAAATCTTTCCCATATCAAGCCAATGTCACATCAAGTTACTTCTAGCTCAAACACTCAAAGTTGGAATACTTCCAAAGGTGTGTAAGAAGTCCTATGGGAGAGTCAAAACACTGCACTTTCAAAATGCATATGATGTGATGTTTATACTTACCTATATTAGAAATAAACAAGTTATTATTAATCATGAAGTATAAAGTCTAGTTTATATAAGACTTAGAAACTAAAATGCCGTGTCTTTACTATAACAAAGTTTAACTTTGTATTAACAAAATTTAGAAAGATCGTAAAATATAAATAACGTTTTAGGCCGATATTTGTATAACAATCTCCCCTTTTTCTTGCATAACAAAACATAAACTTTATTTATAAGCTAAGCCACTAGTTTTAGCTGTTAAGTCTTATAAAGGTTTGTATTAAAACTGCTTTTTTTTGCTAAAATGACTGGTGCATATGCAAGAGTGGGAATGAAACAATTTAATATAAATTATCCCTTTTCTCGAGACAAAAAGAAGAGTTGCGAGGGCGGAATGACGAAAGCTACGTCCCCCTTGGAAATTACATCCCCTAAATGCGGAGTGCAAGACTAGGCAGGACATGGATTTTGAACCTACAAAGGAAAAAAAGCGTTTAGTTTCCGCAACAAGATAAACAAAGGAGAAGAGTTGCGGATGGCCCCGAAAAAAAATGCTCTTCCCAGCTCGCCCGTTGAATATTACTCCCTAAATTTGAAGCTAACAAGGCAAGCCGAATACATGGATTTTGCATCCTACAAGGAGAAGGTTGCTGCTCACAGATATATATGTTCACCAAAGAATGTATAGCTATATCACAATACCTAAATGGTCAACAAACATGCATACTTCATAGTAGCAATTGAATATATTTCATGTAAAATTTGAAATGCTGTCAAAACAAGAAATTGGTTGCATACCACTCCTACTTCTAAAAGTAAAAGAAAAAAAAATAAAAAAGAAACCTGAGAGCCATAAAACCTTACTTCTATGAAAGAAACAAACATCACATTCCGTTAATTTGGAGTAAACATTCCACCTAAAACATGTTCTAAGGGTTGGTGATGCATCAGAACGCAGGTGGGTTGGAGGATGAACCGGCGTTTATTTTGAGAATGCGTGGAGGGGAAGTACTAGTGCGTTTGCTTTGCACTACTATGCGAACGAAATCTAATATTGTTGGATACTCAATGATGGCCCACTAAGCCATGAGGTTGGTGAGACATGCACATCTTAAGACGTTCCAGAAATGTGGTTTAGGCAATAACACCTCATTTCATAGGGTTAGCTCACGGATGCTCCCTTTGACACCCTGTCACTAATGTGAGCGGCTGTCTCTCACAATGTCCGCCCAATCATTGGGCGGAGGAAAGTTTGGGGTGGAAGAGGGATTTCGTTTGGTGGTGGTGATACTTGCTGCTTAATGGAGCAAACGTGCGATGCGTTGAGAGCCGTGTTCTTATTTCCTCCATACTCGGTGAGTTTGGAGATGTTGCCATAATGGAGCCATTTATTTCCTCATTGGGAGAAGGCAAACATTGAACTCAAAGTGTTGGGCAAGGCTATGTGGTGGGTTGCTTGTTGGGGTTGAACATCAATGGCGGAACTGGTTCCTCCGGGTCAAGTAGGACCATGAATGCAATTTGTAAATTGGGGGAACACAAATGATTGGTGGTTGGTTCATGACCTTGATTTTGTGGAGAAGATTGGAGGGCTTTTTTTTTTTTTTTTTTTTTTTTTTTTTTTTTTTTTTTTTTTTTTTTTTTTTTTTTTTTTTTTTTTTTTTTTTTTTTTATTTTTTTTTTTTTTTTTTTTTTTTTTTTTTTTTTTTTTTTGTTTTTTTTTTTTTTTTTTTTGCAATAGCTGGGTAAGCAAACTCTCTATCAATGATGGTTGATGAGTTCATGATTTATCCATATGATCATTTGATTAATCATTGGTGTTGTTGGGTTTCATTATTGGGCGATGGTGTCAAAGAGTGACAATGAAGGAGGATTTGAGAATTCTAGGGATAACGTCTTCTAGAGTTTCCAAATAGTGTAGTGGGTGATGTTGGTGGTGTATGGAAAAGTATCCATTGGTGTAAGTGTTTGGGATTGAGGTGAAGAGTTTTTGACTGGTTGAGTTTGTTGAGAACGGTGAGTTGAATTCACTTGATGTTCTATGTGGTGGCGGAATAGGTGGCTTATGTTTTGGTATTGCAATGCTTTGGAGAGGTTTTGGAGTAGCAAGATCAGCAAATCTTGTATAGTGATCACATTGTATTGCAGGTGTTGATAAGAATGGTGTTGGGAGTAGCAAGGTTGAGATTATCTTGGGATAGGTGAAAAATGTCAAGATGGATGAAATCAACTTGATGATGATGAGCTTGGTTTGATGGTTTTTTGAAGAACAAGGTTTTACACTAATCCTACGGTTTTTCAATGGATCTTGATGATGGATGATGGTGTTGGATATTAGTCATCTCAAATTTTGGTATAGCTAGAATTTTTGGGATTGAGAGAATAATCGTGTTGTGTGGAGTTGGGTGTTCTAATGTTTGTCAAATTTATAGGGAGAACATTCATGGAAAGGGAGTGTTTGGATTTGACGTGTTCGAGTTATCCATAGCAAATTTGGATGGTCCTAATTATTTTGTAGATTTCCAAGAACTTGTCAAATCATTTGGAGGTCAATCCAATGAAGTTGGTGGAGTGAAAGACTATATATCTTATGCACTCATATGCTATGGATCATGGAAAGTATTTGGGGTTGAAAATGTTCTAAGGATTTCAAGGATCCTTTTTAAGGGTCTTGGTTAGTTTATGTATTGAATTTGAATTTTTGGCGGGAACCTGGCTTTCGTATTGGTTCTAGTGGAGTAAAAAGGCTTCGTATATGTGTTATATTGGGTGTTAGGAAGGATGTTCTCATCTAAAGAAAATTGATTTGGAGTTTAAAAAGAATGAAATTTTAGAAAAATAAAGGAAATTTTTCTGTAGTGTCTGACGTGATCCCTGAGGGGGACAAAAATCCAAGGGCGGAACCGTATATTGAGGGTTCCGGTCTGATCCGTTGGGCCAAAACTGGGTTACCCAGATTTTTATTTATGTTGCACTGGCGGAACCCTTGTCTAGTTCCGGCCAATCCGCCAGACCCCAAAAAGTAGACAGTCCTCGTTTTTGACTGGTGAGACGATTGTTCAATTTTTCCAAAACTCCTAAAAATAAAAATTTTATCCACATATCTGATTAGGAAATGCAAAATACTGGACATGTAAACACTCTATCTACCATTGGACTTTGACCGGGGGCTGGTCTTTTTGTTTCTTTTAGCGAATTACTTAATACTTAGTGAAATTTTCCATAAGATGAAAAGTTTGGAAAACATCTCAAATGTCGTCATATGCATTAATGCTTAAGACTATATAACATTGGTCCAGAAACAATAATTAAACATGGAAGCAAGCAATACAAATCATCATAGTTTAACCCATACAAAGTTTAAATGCTACATACCATGTCAACGCTCCTTAAATCAGCGACACATCATCAGTCACAATCCGGTCTATCTTATTCTATGTAAGCTTTCTAGGTAACCTTCCAAAGCACTTGAATATCCTTTTGGTTTGCTTGAACTCTTTCGGATGCATTGCTAATGACGGGGAAGTTCTATGAAAGGTAGGTCTAAAGTGGGTAGCTTAGTATGTTTAGGAAGATTAATCGAACTCGCTCTACTCGGTATGATGATGATGAGTGGTGAAGTGAAAGACGCCGAGTACTTTGATTGGCCCCTTAGCTTATAGAGCACTCATTTACACTTAGTAGGGACGAATATAGTGAGGATGACGAGAGTGTAAATCAAAGGCAAATTTCCCGTTATGTTAGGAGGAAAAGGTATGTGGACGAGATTGCTCTAAGAGACGGTGAGAAGCATTCCATAAGGAGAGCGGTCTTCCAAACCAAGGTATATGTCGCCACTTTTGCTAAGTAATTAAGCCTAAGTTTAAAAAAAAAAAAAAAAAGAGGGCGTTGTGCCAGTAGAAATGCATAAAGAGCATTGGATGTTTAAAATAAAAAACCACACCTATCTTTAAGACCTAAAATAATCGGCGACCAAAACCGACCAAGAAAAACTCGACCTTAAATGCCAAATATATGTGTTTTTGTGTTTTTACATGTGCAGGTATGGATATTAAGAAAAAGGACAAAAGAAAGGCAAAAACGACAACACGAGCACGAGATATGGAAAGAGTGTGAAAAGCCGAAGCCGGGGAAGGATTTCTACAAAATGGATCAAGTTTGAGCTCAAAGTGCCGAAATAACTCTTGAAGTATCATCATATGTCAATAATCACCCTTGGGAATAATTTGAGAAAAAGGCAAGAGTGGTCCTTGAACTTTACAAATTAACATCATTGGTCCTTGTCAAAACTACTAATATAACATTACACCAAAAATCTACCAAAAATAAACCCATTTAACCCACCAGGCCCACACCCTTATATAAACACAAGTCCACCAACCCATTTAAAC
Source organism: Artemisia annua (assembly GCA_014162995.1). Lineage (NCBI taxonomy): Eukaryota > Viridiplantae > Streptophyta > Magnoliopsida > Asterales > Asteraceae > Artemisia > Artemisia annua. Next base: position 68,169 of record LBNU01034730.1, read on the forward strand.
CAAACCCAGCCCACAAACCCATTCCATGGTCAAACTCACACACGGGTCAAACATAATAAAATATTACCCCGTTTCTTTTTCCCTCCCCCCAAATTTACCCCAAACCTAGTCACACCACTATTCACATAAACCCTAGATTTACCGTACGCCTAAATTACCCAATCCCAAGATAATTACCCAATCATTAAAAGTTCTAGAAGCTCACCTGACAGCCTGACAAGAGGAATGACACGTGGACCAATCAAAGGTGTTACACCGGATTCACAATCACACGCACTTGATCCAAGGGATGAAATTATTGCTTATGATTGAAGTTAGATCAAAGGGCTGAGAAAAAAGATCCAGAGGCTTCCCACAAACCCTAGGCTCCTCCTCACATTGGCTATATAAGTCACCTCACCTCTCCAAATGAAGGTTGTTAGTTAGTTAGGAGTAGGGTAACTTTAGTGTAGTTTTTCAGCTTATCTTAGCTTATTTCAGTGCTTTTCTTGTAATCCTCTTTTTATTCAGAAGCTTTGTAACCTCTTTTCATTAATAAAATTTTCAGTTTACATTTAAATTCGTGTTTCAATTTACATTAAACTTTCACTTATTGTTACTAAACTGTTTTAAAAGCTATTTTGTTGTCTTATAAGCTCATTTAAGCTACTTAATAGCTTATAGTGAGTTTCTGGTTTTAAGTTTCTTGTTTTGAGCAAAAATTCCAAAAAGTCAACGAAAGTCAAAGGTGTTCATCATGATGATTCTGGGTTGAATTAGAGTTAGATTTATGGATCTGAGGTGTTGTTTGAGCCTATTAAAGATAGGCTTTGGTTGTGATTATACCCTATGTCAGTTAGGGTACTAATATTGTAAGTTCTCATTTAATGTTGCACTTTACATTCCTATTCACATGTAAGTAGCTTAGATCTGTTGCTGTTTTGTTTTTACTGTTCCATTGGTTTGTTCTCTTCATGTTTGAGTAGCTTATGTGTTTAGTTGTGGTCATAGTGTAACTAGTTTTCATCACTATTCATTGTTTGATTCATTTTAAATTGTGAGAATTTGTGATCTGAGTAACTGAGATATTGCTGTTAAATGTTTGTGTTTGCTGTTTATCTGATGTCCAGTATAGTTGATTGATTCATTTTGATCATCGGATTGGAATATGGAAGCATTTATCTGTTAGTGATAGTGTAACCTGCTCATATAGGGGGTGTTTGGTTTTGCATTTTACTATTAGACAATATAACTTTTGGTCATTTAATCAGTTTGCTTAAGCTTTAGTTAATTCATTTTAGTGTTTTCTAAGTCATTTCAAGTATTTTTAAGGAGCTTCATAGCTTTTCTATGGTTTTATCAAAATTTCATGATTTGGAACTAATTGACTCGGCTTCTATTTGCAATGAATAAATTTAGGTGTTTCTGTCCCATTTGTTAGTTCATATCAAGTTTTCTAAATATGTTTTCACTTCTGGTTTAAGGATTCAAGTTACCTCACTAGTTTTGACCAATTTTCTCACCTCTGCGCACCTTTTCATTTCTGTCCACTTCAGTTTTTTTATCTAATTTTAGGATAGCTTAAGTAGAATTTAGGATTTTAATTCAGTTTTACATGCACTCAGTAGTATAAACTTTAATTGTGTAAGCTTATTTTGCATTTCAGTGTTTGTCTGCTAGCTTGTTTGAGACCTGGTATATGCCTACTTGGGCTGTGATTTGGTCTGCTGTCACAACTGCCCCAAACAGACATTTCGTCAGCTCACAACAAGCTCATTTAAGCTTGTTAGGATTTAAATTTTGTTTTACATGTTCTCTGCTAGATCATCTTTATCAAGATGCGCTTATTTGGTGTTGAATTACTTGTTTGCTTGCTTAATCTAAGACTGCTATAGGCTTCTTTAACTGTTTTTGCCCTGCTTCTATTCTATCTGAGTAGCCATCTTCTTATCTGCTTAATCAGGACCGCTTTCCAGTTTTAGTTGGCTTATTTAGTTTAGGTTTGGTTAGTTAGAAGCTTGTTAGGCTGAGCACAAGCTTGTACAAGCTTGTGTACAATTGAAGCTTTTGCATATGCCTTAGTATAAGTTTTCTTTACAACTGTTCCTTAAACTCTCCTTTTATCTGCTTATTAGCGAAGTTTTATTAAATTTGTTAGTTTTAAGAAATGTTTATTTTCTTTAGTTAAAGTAGTTTTTAAAATAAAAATTGCAAAAATATAAAGTTTTCAAAAAGGTGGACCAAGGATTCGAACCCTGGACCTTGAGCAGACCAAGACTTAACATCACACAGCTAGAACCATTTGCACCCTAGGGATTTTTCTCAATAGCTTTGCACACTTAATTCTTTTATACACCTTTTTTCCATTATTAGCTTGTTTTTTGTTTTAAGCTTATAGCAGCTTATGCATTTAGCTTTTTCAAATTTGATATTTTTCTTAGACCTAGGATAGCTAAAAGTAGTTTTGATAAAAATTTCAGATTTATTAAACTTGTTTTGCTATTTTTAAACATTTAATCTCTTTTATTTAGTTTTATATTCATAATAAATAAATAAAAACTAAAAAATATTTTTTCTTTTTCCATTATTTTCTTTTATCTTTAGTAACGTAGAAAAACTATTTTCATACCCGTAGGATTAGAATTGCCTTTATTTCACTTTTATATTTGCGCTCGTACGTAGTTTTTTAATTATTTTGCGCATTTTTAGACTAGGTTGCGTTTTAAGTATAGATTGCTTCCCGTTATCATTTTGAATGCTTTATTTGCTTTCCGTAGTTATAATTTTCCATAATCTCACATTTGATTACTATTCACTTCACACACACACATTCGTTACGTCGATTTCGCCGTCAAACCTTCGTTGGGAAAACGATCCGAGAATACGTACTCAACTATGCTCACATCAAATTTTGGCGCCTCTGCCGGGGAAGGCTTAAAACGAATTTGACGTTTACGTTTGTTGTTTTGTGATTTGAAGAACCTTCTCCCGGGAAGTTATCGTTTTTGAAAAAATATAATAAAAAAAAAAGAAAAAGGGAATACTTGTCACCAAGTATTCAAGAAATTCCAAAAAATATAATAAACATCATCGGTCTTCCGTTGAAGGAGGGCGGTTGTAAACCAAATAAGCTTGAACGCAAAAATAAAGTGATACAAAAACAAAAGAAAAAATATATATAAAAAGAAAAAGACAAAAAGATTTTGCTTTTAAGTTTTCTTTGTTAAAAAACCCAAAAATATTTTCTTTTTTGATTTGATTTTTGATTTTATGTTTGATTTTCGTTTACAAAATGCCAAAAATAATTTTCGTCTCCTCTTATGTGTTTAATTCTTATCTCTTTACCCTCTCATAACGTTTGATTCTTATCTTCTTATCCTCTGAAACCGTTTAATTCTATCTCTTTTTCCCTCTTATGTTTAATTCTTATGGCGGACACGCGTACTTTGGAGGAATTGCTGAGAATACCTGTATGTTTTGAAAAGGCCATCGTTATTCCACCGATTATTGCAGATGAATATCAAATAAACGTCGAGTTATTGAATTTCATAGATCCTTTCTTTGGTTTTGAAAACGATGATCCTTATTCACACATCAGCAGACTTTCCCTAATAACTGGAACTTTCAAAATAAATCAAGTGCCTGATGATGTGGTGAAGTTAATCTTGTTCCCGTTAACGCTTAAAGGAGCAACCACAAGATGGCTTGATCGTGAACCTCCTAATTCTATCACCACTTGGGATGATTTAGCGTCAAAATTCGTGAATCGATTTTATCCTCATTCCAAAACGATTGATCTCCGAAAAGAAATCATCAATTTTCAACAACGTTTTGATGAGACTTTTGCCGAGGCTTGGGAAAGATTCAAAGATTTAATGAGAAAATGCCCACATCATGGTTTTTCGGTATTACAACAAGTTGATACGTTCTATAACGCCTTAACTCAATCGGATCAAGATTCACTTAATACGGCCGCCGGTGGCAATATCTATTATCGAACTCCGAATGACGTCTTGAAGATTATCGAGAACAAATCAAAAGTTCGCCCTGCACAAAACAAACAGGTAGTAAGTTCTCAATATCACTATGAAAAATCTTTTGGAGAATTACAAGCCAAAGAACAAGTCGCTAATATGAATGCCAAATTTTTCGTTCACGATGACGATGGTGATGAGAATTCTATTCAAATGAGGGAATCTTATAAATATTCGTCAGCTGCAATCACACCCGCCTCACCAACTATGAACCCAGAGGACTCTCTCATAATGGGGGACGAGCATCTTAGCACTATTCTGGAAACGGAATCGATTAATTCTAATGTTGAGAACCTTCTCCCAATCCCAAGTGAGTCTGATGGTATTTCCGACAAAATGTGTGAATCGCTTCCTCTTGATACCTCTAATGATCATTTTGAGATTTTCTATGCATACTCCGAGGACGACGAGAGTGATGATGACGAGCCGTCAAAAGAAGTTAATCTTAAGATCGATCCACTCATTAAGGAATCTTCAGATACCATGTCAATGGGGGACAAGGAAGTAGAAATCAATCCTCTTGAGGAGATTGATGACCTTGTTCCAATCCCAAGGGTATCTAAGAGACCTTTCGATTCAATTTCAGAAACATTCGATACGACTATCACCAATCCTTTGTTTGATTTTGATGCTGAGTTTACTTTTAAATCGGATAATCCGATCTTTGATATTCAGAACGAGGAGAGTGATGAGTCCGACACGGAACCCGAACTCAAAGACGTACTTCATAATAGTGATCATTTTCTCGAGGAGTTCGCCGATGAACTCGCTCACTTTGATTCCATCCCACCGGGGGATGAAAACGATGCTTTTGATTTTGAATCCGATCTTAAAGAATTAGAATTTTTGCTTAATCATGATCCATCCATTGATTCTTCTTCTTGTCTCGAGAAGTTCTCCGGTGAACTTTCTCATATCATATCTCCTTCTGAGTATGATCATTTCTATTTTGATCTTGAGAAAGATTTTAGTCTGGGGGGGAGACGTACTTATTGATGATATCACCTCGCCTCTCCTTCCCGAAATTTTTGGAAATAATCAAATGAGCCTTAACGATGAAATTCAAAACATGAAAAATGAAAAATTTGCTTTTGAAAATGAAGAATGGATCTTAATTGTTATCAAAATCTTTCTACCCTTCTTCACATTTGATGTGACTTATCCTCTCCTTCACTCCACCGGGAGTGAGGATGTTATCTTTGACCCCGGCATCTCCGTTTTTCATGCCGAGTGTCCGTTCCATTTGCTCCCCCAAGATTAATTAAATTCGGGGCGAGTCTAAGCTACACGACTCGATAAAAAACAAGCGCTTCATGGGAGGCAACCCATGCTTATCCTTTCTATTTTCTTTCTATTTTCTTTTTACTAATAAGTGACGTGAGGAGGCTCGCCTCTTCCATTTTCTCGTGTTTTGTGGTTGTTGTTTGTTTATGTCCAGGATTTGCCTGAATAATGAAGACTCTCGTGCTCGTTGTTTTGTCTCAACTCGAGTTTCATCATTCGTTGCTCATCCATATATCCTAATCTTATCGACTAACGTTATCTTTGGCATACCTAATAAACGGCCCTAATTTTTGTTAGGATTACCCTTACCTTTGAAACATTGAGGACAATGTTTATCTTTAGTCTGGGGGGGGTGAATCTTCGATTCGATTTGACCTTGCACTTTCATTTTTAGTCAATTACTCTCGCAACCCCGTTTTTCCTAAAAATGAAATAAATAAATAAATAAATAAATAAATAAAATTGAAAATTTTGAAAAAAATGATGAAAATGTTGTGAAAAAGTACAAAAAAATAAGAAAAAGTTGAAAAATAATGCAAAAATAGAATAAGTGTTTTGACACCATGTTAACTTTCTTGCTGGCGAGAGTAGGAATAAAATTCTGACTTGATCTGGGTGTGTTGAGCCCTAGCTTATTCCCTTAACCAATGATGATCACATAAGCTTGTGCTAGTTTTGTACACAAGGAGCTACTCTTTTGTCGGCTCCCGTACATTACTTTATACATGCGCAGCTTAAAAGCTTTCGCTAGTCTTTTACATAAGAAGCTATAAAAAGCGAATTCTTTTATTAGAGTTTGCAAGTTTCCGTATTTGACTTTATATATGCGTGGCTGATTATCGGCTAAGTATTCGCGGATCTCATTATTTGAGATTTGTTAAAAAAGCGAAGAGCGAGAAATGATAGTGTTTATTTAGAAGTTAGATGCCATACGTGGAGTAGTGGTTCTATTTAAAGCTCATCGAAGGTACTTGTGGTCTTTTGTTCCCATCAGCTTGTTTCACCCCATAACTTGTGTATAATAATTAAAGATATTTCGGTTTTGACGAAATTTAGTTCTTTATCTTCTTAAGAGAATCTTTGCTTGAAAATTGGGTACACATCAAGGATACACGCCAATTGTATTGAGTTGTATTGTATTGTATTACATTGAATTAAGTTGTACGTATGTGGTTTCGGAGCTACCCTTTAAAGCTCGGTATTCATTATAGCTAAGGTGCTTTGAGACTTCGGATTGAGATCGGACCTTGGATCCTACTTCTAACCTAATAAGTTGGCGGTAGGTCTTGGATTGAAACCGTGAAGGTTCGGAGTTGAGAAGTTACTAAGGCAAGAAAAAGAAAGAAAAAAATGAGAAAAAGTATCAAGAAAAGTATGAAAAAAGTGAAAAAGTGAAAAATCAAAAGAAAGAATAAGGAATGATGTTTAGATTATGGATTATGAGTTTAAAGTGTTAAGACTAAAGTTGGTAGCGCGTGAGGTGCATGCGAATGATCCTAGATCGGGCGCATGAGGTGCACGTGAAATGTACTCGCCAACTTATGTCTATTGTGATGTATTCAAAAGTCTTTGTATGTATCCAATATCCTTGATGTGGACCTCATTTTTCGAGCAAACCTTCTTAAGAGAAGATCGATAACTACTTAGCGTTGGGATTCTTGGTATCTTTATCGGAATAACTCATATTAGAACGAGAAAATATGAAGGAATTCATTTATCTCACAAAAATAAAATAAATAGATACACTAAGATATGGGAGCAAGAGGTTTTACACAAGTAACTACGATGAGTAGTATTGACATCTAACTTGTAAGTAAACGGTGATCTCGTTCATAAGCTTAGTTGGGGGATTTGTGAAAAATCAAGGATGACGAATTTTATCCGTATGATCACTTTTCTATGAATTGTGTTCTTACTCTATGACCCTTAATCGTTATTGCAAAATAATGAAAGTCAAACATACCGTCACATGAAAAAGTGGAAAAATACAAAAAAAAATAGTAGTGTAGATTAGTATAAGGAATAAAATGGAAAATCGGGGCATTTTAGGGAATAAATGATTTTGTAATCTCTTTTGAACGTTTTGCTACTTTCCAAAGTTAGTAAAAAGGGATATGAAATTATTTATCTTAAAAGCGTGATGTGATTACATTGCGTGAGGACACGGCAATACCTTAGTCTGGGGGATTTTGGTATGTGTTAAATTACACATATCTTTAGCCTAAATAATCGGACCAAAACGACCAAAAACCGACCTTAAATGCCAAATATATGTGTTTTTGTGTTTTTACATGTGCAGGTATGGATATTAAGAAAAAGGACAAAAGAAAGGCAAAAACGACAACACGAGCACGAGATATGGAAAGAGTGTGAAAAGCCGAAGCCGGGGAAGGATTTCTACAAAATGGATCAAGTTTGAGCTCAAAGTGCCGAAATAACTCTTGAAGTATCATCATATGTCAATAATCACCCTTGGGAATAATTTGAGAAAAAGGCAAGAGTGGTCCTTGAACTTTACAAATTAACATCATTGGTCCTTGTCAAAACTACTAATATAACATTACACCAAAAATCTACCAAAAATAAACCCATTTAACCCACCAGGCCCACACCCTTATATAAACACAAGTCCACCAACCCATTTAAACCAAACCCAGCCCACAAACCCATTCCATGGTCAAACTCACACACGGGTCAAACATAATAAAATATTACCCCGTTTCTTTTTCCCTCCCCCCAAATTTTCCCCAAACCTAGTCACACCACTATTCACATAAACCCTAGATTTACCGTACGCCTAAATTACCCAATCCCAAGATAATTACCCAATCATTAAAAGTTCTAGAAGCTCACCTGACAGCCTGACAAGAGGAATGACACGTGGACCAATCAAAGGTGTTACACCGGATTCACAATCACACGCACTTGATCCAAGGGATGAAATTATTGCTTATGATTGAAGTTAGATCAAAGGGCTGAGAAAAAAGATCCAGAGGCTTCCCACAAACCCTAGGCTCCTCCTCACATTGGCTATATAAGTCACCTCACCTCTCCAAATGAAGGCTGTTAGTTAGTTAGGAGTAGGGTAACTTTAGTGTAGTTTTTCAGCTTATCTTAGCTTATTTCAGTGCTTTTCTTGTAATCCTCTTTTTATTCAGAAGCTTTGTAACCTCTTTTCATTAATAAAATTTTCAGTTTACATTTAAATTCGTGTATCAATTTACATTAAACTTTCACTTATTATTACTAAACTGTTTTAAAAGCTATTTTGTTGTCTCATAAGCTCATTTAAGCTACTTAATAGCTTATAGTGAGTTTCTGGTTTTTAGTTTCTTGTTTTGAGCAAAAATTCCAAAAAGTCAACGAAAGTCAAAGGTGTTCATCATGATGATTCTGGGTTGAATTAGAGTTAAATTTATGGATCTGAGGTGTTGTTTGAGCCTATTAAAGATAGGCTTTGGTTGTGATTATACCCTATGTCAGTTAGGGTACTAATATTGTAAGTTCTCATTTAATGTTGCACTTTACATTCCTATTCACATGTAAGTAGCTTAGATCTGTTGCTGTTTTGTTTTTACTGTTCCATTGGTTTGTTCTCTTCATGTTTGAGTAGCTTATGTGTTTAGTTGTGGTCATAGTGTAACTAGTTTTCATCACTATTCATTGTTTGATTCATATTAAACTGTGAGAATTTGTGATCTGAGTAACTGAGATATTGCTGTTAAATGTTTGTGTTTGCTGTTTATCTGATGTCCAGTATAGTTGATTGATTCATTTTGATCATCGGATTGGAATATGAAAGCATTTATCTGTTAGTGATAGTGTAACCTGCTCATACAGGGGGTGTTTGGTTTTGCATTTTACTATTAGACAATATAACTTTTGGTCATTTAATCAGTTTGCTTAAGCTTTAGTTAATTCATTTTAGTGTTTTCTAAGTCATTTCAAGTATTTTTAAGGAGCTTCATAGCATTTCTATGGTTTATCAAAATTTCATGATTTGGAACTAATTGACTCGGCTTCTATTTGCAATGAATAAATTTAGGTGTTTCTGTCCCATTTGTTAGTTCATATCAAGTTTTCTAAATATGTTTTCACTTCTGGTTTAAGGATTCAAGTTACCTCACTAGTTTTGACCAATTTTCTCACCTCTGCGCACCTTTTCATTTCTGTCCACTTCAGTTTTTTTTATCTAATTTTAGGATAGCTTAAGTAGAATTTAGGATTTTAATTCAGTTTTACATGCACTCAGTAGTAAACTTTAATTGTGTGAGCTTATTTTGCATTTCAGTGTTTGTCTGCTAGCTTGTTTGAGACCTGGTATATGCCTACTTGGGCTGTGATTTGGTCTGCTGTCACAACTGCCCCAAACAGACATTTCGTCAGCTCACAACAAGCTCATTTAAGCTTGTTAGGATTTAAATTTTGTTTTACATGTTCTCTGCTAGATCATCTTTATCAAGATGCGCTTATTTGGTGTTGAATTACTTGTTTGCTTGCTTAATCTAAGACTGCTATAGGCTTCTTTAACTGTTTTTGCCCTGCTTCTATTCTATCTGAGTAGCCATCTTCTTATCTGCTTAATCAGGACTGCTTTCTAGTTTTAGTTGGCTTATTTAGTTTAGGTTTGGTTAGTTAGAAGCTTGTTAGGCTGAGCACAAGCTTGTGTACAATTGAAGCTTTTGCATATGCCTTAGTATAAGTTTTCTTTACAATTGTTCCTTAAACTCTCCTTTTATCTGCTTATTAGCGAAGTTTTATTAAAGTTGTTAGTTTTAAGAAATGTTTATTTTCTTTAGTTAAAGTAGTTTTTAAAATAAAAATTGCAAAAATATAAAGTTTTCAAAAAGGTGGACCAAGGATTCGAACCCTGGACCTTGAGCAGACCAAGACTTAACATCACACAGCTAGAACCATTTGCACCCTAGGGATTTTTCTCAATAGCTTTGCACACTTAATTCTTTTATACACCTTTTTTCCATTATTAGCTTGTTTTCTGTTTTAAGTTTATAGCAGCTTATCCATTTAGCTTTTTCAAATTTGATATTTTTCTTAGACTTGGGATAGCTAAAAGTAGTTTTGATTAAAATTTCAGATTTATTAAACTTGTTTTGCTATTTTTAAACATTTAATCTCTTTTATTTAGTTTTATATTCATAATAAATAAATAAAAACTAAAAAATATTTTCTTTTTCCCATTATTTTCTTTTATCTTTAGTAACGTAGAAAAACTATTTTCATACCCGTAGGATTAGAATTGCCTTTATTTCACTTTTATATTTGCGCTCGTACGTAGTTTTTTAATTATTTTGCGCATTTTTAGACTAGGTTGCGTTTTAAGTATAGATTGCTTCCCGTTATCATTTTGAATGCTTTATTTGCTTTCCGTAGTTATAATTTTCCATAATCTCACATTTGATTACTATTCACTTCACACACACACACATTTGTTACGTCGATTTCGCCGTCAAACCTTCGTTGGGAAAACAATCCGAGAATACGTACTCAACTATGCTCACATCAAGCATGTAGCTAAGACAAGTGTTGACATGATCTCACATCAAGCATTTTTACCAAGGCGATGATGATGGATCACAATATGTTAATTGAGAACACATTTGATAGGATTGTCGCTGAAGTCGATGAAACTATTGAAAAGGGGAATTCCGTTGTTGACGTGAGTTTGCTTGTTCTAACGGAGCTTGTTGACGTGCTTCTCCATCCGATGCTGATTTGAGAGCCTTAAGCTTCTTAGAGACTCATTGGGTAAGTAAGTATAAAAGTGCAAGTACCACTTGCGCTTTTTCTATCAACTTAATTACCGACAAAATTTTAGTTGGCATACACTATGGTTTCTATTCCCGTTCCTTTGGGATACCATACTCCTAGGTGTGTAGTACCTTTTGATGTATCCAAATAATCTCTTCCGAAAGAATTGTTTTAGGATCTTTTCTAATACGAGCACATAGACAAGCACCAAACATAATGTTGGATCTATTTGTTGTGAGAACAAGTAAACTTCCAAACATTTCTCTATGTTTAGTTTTACCTACGGATTCACTAATCTCATTCTTGATAAGTCATATAAGACTTAATCATTGTGAACTTGTGAGTAATTAGGAATGTCTTTGAGTGATTATTCCTTGTTTTTGGAGCTTGCTTAAGTTTTCAAAAAGTCTTTCATAGATTGACACTACATTCATTTTATCTATTTTGAAAGATTTATTTTCGATCGTTGTTTTACTCTAATGTCCAAAAACTATTTTTATCGAGTTTGTTTAATTACAACTATGATCCATAATTCAAGTTTTATGACCTTGTCAATATTACTTGATTCAATGTTTGACACAAGATGAGAGATGTTATTTTCATTTTGAACTTTTGTCCTTAATGTTATGACACTATGACTTATGAATTCTTGGACATCTATGTTTTCTCTTTTTAATAGTTCATCTTCCTTGCTATTTTTCTTAACTTACTTGTCTTACCATCGTTGGACTTTCGACTAAGTCATCATCTACCAAAAATGATATCTTAGAAGGAGGTGGTCTTTCGTCGAATGTTGGATTCAACGACTCCTCGACTCTTTAGGTTTCTTTATTTAAAACACTATAAGTTTTGATGTTTTGTAAATGTACAACATCATAAGACTATGGGTCGAATTTGATGTGCAAATCCTAGATGTTTATAAATCATTTTCTCCCAATCATCCCAATGTATCCTAATGAGGTTTATTTTCCTTTGTGTGTCTTATATGAGATTTTATTAAAAGAGTGGTTGAATTAAGACACGATTGAAAATATAGTGTTAAAAGATGTTGTGTTACAAATATTTGTGAAATGTTTTGATTTACTAGATTTGCAAGCATCACAAAAGTGTTGGTTGTTTAATCACTTCGGAGATTCTTAGTTAGCTCACTTGTAGACAAGTATTAAGTGAGACTCACTCAAGAGTTTCTCGTGTCGATTCCCGAAAGTTTAAAGAGCTGAAGCACCTTATATCTCCTATTCATTGTAACTTAGAAATCCTTTAAACAAGGAGAAGCTAATCTATGTTATAACTAACTAAAGAAAGAACAACATAGAGTATGCACAACAAATACTACACACGATAAATCTTAATGATAACAAGAAAAGACAATAAAAGGTAAGTTGAAGAAATGTGTACCTTTTAAGTTCCATGAAAAGATTATAAAGAAGATAATCATTAAGCGTTTAATCTTGTCATGAAGGAAAGCTTGGAAACTCAATTACTCATGAATCCAAGGAGGTTAGATAAACATATAAACGCATAAAATATGATATCCTTAGATCATAAGCTTCTATTAGAGATTGAGATACTTCTAAATATCTCTTCTAGGCTCAACAAACTTTACTTGCTCTTTACTTGTTGATGGTGCATTTGAGTTAAATCCTAAACCGGTTTTATCTCTAAATGACTTTTGACTTTTCAACAATCTTTCAAGAGATTTTGAACTTTCTTCAAACTTAGCCAACATTTTTCCTTTTTCATTTTGCCTTTTAATTTCATGTTTGTATTCTAGACATATTTTGCATCCTAGATCAATTTCAATATTACTTTCAAGTCTAGACATTTTATCTTCTAACATTATCTCTTTTTCAAGATTGTTCACAAGAGATTTTGAATGTTCATTGTTAAAGATAGTTTTTAGGTCCATGTTGCATAAAAGTTTAGACTCATTTTCTAGTTTAGAAAACTCTAGGATAAATGTGTCAAAGCAAAAGTGTTTGGTTTCAAATTGTACCTTTCTTGATGTTTTATCTAATTGAGAATCACAAACCGGATAGTTGGCTTCATCTTCATCCGTGTCATTCCATGAATCGTAAGCAAGTCCTCTTTGAGCTCGACATAAGTAATCATCTTCACTTATACCTTCATTTAAAACATTTACACTAGTAGCACATGTATTTACTTCAACTAAGTGTCTATCTATTAGCTTTTCTAAGACTTCTAATTCTTGTGTGAGATCGAATTGATCATCTTTGACTTGACATATTTCTTGATGAAAGTTGATTATATTTTTCCAAATATCATTAGCCGTTTGACAAAAATACATTCTTTCATATTCAATTCTCGGTAAAGCTTTATAAATCATTATCTTAGCTTTAGTGTTTTTATCAAACTTAAGATAATCATCTTGATTTTCAAAACTTGTTTTTGTTGGTTTGAAATCACCAATAGAAATAATGTGCCAAAGATCTTGATCAATTGATCTCACATAATTTTCAAATTTACTTTTCCATTCAAGGAAGTTTTCTTTTTCAAATAGCGGTGGCTTTTGAATAGGTTGCCCTTCTTTGAGATTTTCAAAATCCATGGATCGATCCAAGTTTTAAAATACAATATATTTTAAAGATCTTGAGTAACGTAGCTCTTGATGCCAATTGTGGAAAACTAGAAGGGGGGTTGAATAGTTTACCGCTTTTTAACTTGTTAATCTTTGAAAAGCTTTACGTGTAATTAACGATTCTAACTAATTATCAATAATTAATAAGAGAGTATAAAGATAGAAACGATCAAACCACAACACGATTGTTTATCGTGGTTCGGCTACAAGGACTCTTTTTCCTTGCCCTACATCCACGCCCCGAGTTTCCAACTCGAGAGTTTCAAGCACTAGTCAACAAGCTCCTTTCACCGGTGGAGAAACCTTTACAATCGTCGCTTACACTTTATCCGGTACAAAGCTAGATACCGGGTCCTAGTTCAAGGTAGAACCAACCTAACGTCGCCTATCCACTATTTCCGACACTAAGCTAGATGTCGAGTTCTTTTACAAGGGTACAACCACTCCCGTCACACTATGTATTTTAAGGCCTAAAATACTAACCGATCACTCTTGAATATACACAAACAAATGAAGTATAAACTACACTAAGTTTATATGAAGTTAAGCTAACAAGTCTTGCAACGTTGTGTTGAATACTTGTAACTTCTTGGATGAACTTGTGAACTTCCTTTCTACATAAGACAATCACACAAGTGAGTTTCTACTGAGTTAGATGAGAGTATATGTGTAAAATATGACTCTAAGTGATGGGGATTTTCTTGCAAGTGGTTTGGTATTTATACCCAAACAAACCATCAGTCTGGCGGATACGGCGGAACCAAAGAATGGGTTCCGCCCATATACCCCCAGGGTTCCGCCAGGTCTGACAGTCAAAGCTTACAAGAAAATCTTTCCATATCAAGCAATGTCACATCAAGTTACTTCTAGTCAAACACTCAAAGTTGGAATACTTCCAAAGTGTGTAAGAAGTCCTATGGAGAGTCAAACACTCAACCTTTCCATAAATGCATATGATGTGATGTTTATACTTACTATATTAAGAAATATAACAATGTTATTATTAATATGAAGTATAAAGTCTAGTTATATAAGACTTAGAAACTAAAATGGTGTTTTACTATAAACTAAAGTTTACACTTTGTTATTAACAAAACTTTAGCAAAGATCGTAAAATATAAATAACGTTTTTAGGCGATATTTGTATTAACAAAATCATTGTGTTTGCTAATCTCGACGCGAGGATGCATTTAACACATTACGGCATATAAGGCCAACCCCTTAATATCACATAAGATTCCGCAAGAATAATGGTTTATAGTAAATCAAGTTTCATCATAATTAATCCGGTTTATATTTATTTCTTTAAAACATCCTTATGACAAATTCCCGATCAAGCTTGACATAATATGTAAAGTGTTGAATATAGTCTAAGACTATATGAACATATAGAAAGCATAGAGTAAGAAAAGTACACAACACAATCATAAACAACAAGCACAAAGACAATCAACAATATAAAGCAAGAATAAAAGTAAAGCGATAAGTAAAAAGGATATGCAAACCGACACGAGGATTTATAGTGGTTCGGCTACAAGGGCACCTCCCTTGCCCTATTCCACTCCCCGAGTCACCTACTCGAGAGTTACTTCACTAGATCAACAAACTCCATTCTCGGTGGAGAAACCTTACACCAAATATCTTACACTTTATCCGGTACAAACCTAAATACCGGGTCCTTAACACGGCGGACCAAACCAACACCACGTCGCCTACACTTTATCCTGTACAAGGCTAGATACCGGGTTCTATTACAATGGAGGAACCACTACCCAGCACAACACAACTTGGAGACCCACTCTCCAATATCACCAATCTACAAGATACAACATACGGGTGATCACCCCCGACTACACCAAAGTATACAACAAGACATGAGGCACCAAACCTCAACAACAATATCTAGCACCAAGATAACCTTGAGGTATAAAACCTCGACTTCGACAATCTACACCAAGATCTTCATGAGCCACCAAAACTCATCTTCACAATCTTGATCTACACAACTTGAAGAATTACTCTTCAATGACAAAGACCTTTATGACTTGACTTGGCGACCCAATATTTAATTACACCAAAGTACACACCATGTCTTGAATCTACTTGAGATAGATCACCAACAAGAGTCAATTATGTGATCTTGAGATGATGATGAAGTCTAGCATTCCATGGCTTGGAGGTTGCACGACTTCGACTCTAAACGTAGTGATTCGCCTTAGAAAGAACCTATAGAATCACCAAACAAAAGACTACAAGAAAGATATAGGATCCAAGGTTAGTAAGATAGAAACATAGAGATAGAAATGTGTGAGAAGGTGTTTTCAAATGGGTATGCAATGGTTGGTATTTATAGGCAAAAAGTACCAAACAAGTTTCTCTCCCAAGGATCCCTTCTGAAAGGGATCCGGCTGCCTAAACCAAAGGGATCTGCCGGGATCCGCCGTACTGGGTAACAAATCCGGGTTTTGGGTTAGAAATTCTGGGTCTTGGGTTATGGGTTATGGTCCATGGGTCATGTGCTGTCATGCATGATGTCAAAGACATCTTGGGTCATGGGTTATGGACTTTGGGTCATGGGTCATGGGTCATGGGTTTTACCCATTGTGATGACATGCATGATGTCAAAGACATTAATGCACATGGGTCATGGGTTATGGGTCATGGGTTTTGGGTTATGGACTTTGGTTTTTGAGTCATGGATAGTCCAAGTCTTTATATTACAAGTTTACATTTAACTAGTATGTATTTTTATAAAATGTAAGTAACTAATATTAATTATAAGTGTTTTATAAAAATGGTTTTTGTAAACTAATTAACTAAACATGTTTAAGGTTTATTTGTTTAGTGAAATGAGTTAGTAAACTATTTGTTTCAAAACGTTTACGTATCATAACTATTTCGGTTAAATGATTTTACGTTTGTTATCGACAAAATATTGAAAGATCGTTTAATATACATAAACGTTTTTAAGGTTTATTTGTATTAACACACCTGAAGTAGTAAAGAGATTGCCCAAGAAGGATCTGGCTTAAGAGGTAATCGTTACACCCGTAAAGATTTAGCTAAGGGGGAAGTGGCTGTTGCTTTGATCTCTTATTTTATTATGTCTGTCAGGTTTAGAGACTTCAAGCTGCTCTCAGTGAACAAAAAGAAATCACAAAATCAAGCCAACAAAACTATGAATTTAACTAGTATGTATTTTTATAAAATGTAAGTAATTAATATTAATTATAAGTGTTTTATAAAAATTAGAGATGGCAACGGGGCGGGTTTGAGGCGGGGCGGCCATCCTCATCCCCATACCCGATTACCAAAGTTCTCCCCAAACCCGCCCCAATCCCCATCGGGGATCTAATCGGGGCGCCCCGTTGGGGCGTGATTGTCCCCCAAACCCGCCCCGTATTAATCGGGGATCTTATCGGGGTGTCCTCTTTGGGTGCAATTCTCGACCAAAACCGCACCATTTCACATTTATTGTTATTTTTAGACCGTTAGCAATAACGAACCTATTAACAATCAATTACAAACAAGCGATATTAAGTTTTCAACGATAGTATTATTCATAAATAATGATAAATTATACCGCAAAAAATTAAAACTTAAAAATATGACACTAAACGAGTTTCTATAATCACATTTTGCATTTTTACAAACATTAAAAAACTAACAATATTATAGTACTATTTTTTTTATTACATAAATACTAAAAAAATACTNTGCAATTCTCGACCAAAACCGCACCATTTCACATTTATTGTTATTTTTAGACCGTTAGCAATAACGAACCTATTAACAATCAATTACAAACAAGCGATATTAAGTTTTCAACGATAGTATTATTCATAAATAATGATAAATTATACCGCAAAAAATTAAAACTTAAAAATATGACACTAAACGAGTTTCTATAATCACATTTTGCATTTTTACAAACATTAAAAAACTAACAATATTATAGTACTATTTTTTTTATTACATAAATACTAAAAAAATACTATATAAGTATAGATATATTTGTATATGTGTATATATTTATCGGGTGGGGTGGGGCGGGGCGAGGATACTCCGCTTCCCGCCCCAAACCCGATTAAAATCCTCATTTAATCCCCAAACCCGCCCCGTAACCCGTTTAGCATGCCCCGCCCCGCCCCAAACCCAATTAACTATGAAGGACTCGGAAATGTAAGATTTCACAAACTCTATTAATTTTTTACTGGATTCGTACTACTGTCATAACCATTACTAACCATCTGCATATGTATAATCCTTTCCTCCTATGCAAGTTGCAGCAATTTACGCTCTTACTAACTAGTTAGATTTAATTTGGGTTTACAAGATTTTGTTATTTTGTCGTTAGGAAATGGCATTTACAAGATACTTGATTAGTCTTCACTTGAACATATATATGGTGCCACCTTTAGGTCTCTATCTTTTGATGGGATCTTCCTTCTCAACTCAGCTTCTGTCAAACATCAAGTCAATAATACTTATAAGAGCTGTTTGG
The DNA here is from genome assembly GCA_014162995.1 of Artemisia annua. NCBI lineage: Eukaryota > Viridiplantae > Streptophyta > Magnoliopsida > Asterales > Asteraceae > Artemisia > Artemisia annua. The sequence continues at coordinate 86,338 of LBNU01034730.1, forward strand.
GATTGCATGTTAAATATTACTCGAAATGTTAAGCCACTATGCATAAATGGGGTGTTTGGGATTGCTTATTAAATATGACTTGAGATACATGATTCATAGGCGCTAGTTGGAATTGCTTATTGAATTTTTTTTAGAAGGAAAATTTTGCTTATTGCATTTCATTTGGGTGGATTTGAATATTACTTGAAATGCATGATTCACAGGGGTTGTTTGGGTTGCTTATTGAATCAATTGCTCATACGGGCTAAATCTGATACTTACATTCTCCTTTGTATACATGCGCTATGTTTATCTAAACCGTGTTACATAAATCTATATTTGACTAATGATCACTTTCTATAGATACATTAAACCAATGTTCTAAAAGGCGTGAGGCGTGGCGTGGCGGCACAGTCACGCCTCAAGCCTTACGCGTCTTTGCGAAGCCTTGGCGTTTCTTAAGGCGTGCTTAAGGTGGCAACAAAATATTTATAAATTTATGTATTTATAATTTTATATCATTTTATAAGAGCAATTTCAAATACTAAGGCCCAAATCTCAAATAGTCAGACTCAAATACGAGGCCCAAGTAGGAATTAAGTTTTGAAATTACGAGGCCCAAGAAAGAAATAACTCAAATACTTGAAATTCAAGCCCAAATCCATAAATCCCCTAAATGCTTCTAAAAATAGCGCCACGCCTTACCAAAAAGGCGCGCCTTTGCACGCCTTTTCGCGCCTTATTCCACGCCTTTTCACTCGACGCCTAGACCTCACGCTTTGGTCCATTTCGTGGCGCCGAGGCCACGCCTCGCACCTTGGCGACGCCTTGGCGGCGCCTTGACGCGCCTTTTAGAACACTGCATTAAACTGACCAAATGGGCTAAAAAAAAGCAGCTTTAGCTTGTTTCCATAACATCTATCTGGTACTTTCTTTTCTTGACTCATATTCAGCCTGATGAGGTATAAACAGATATAATCATGTATGGGAGTACTGTGTTTGAATTACTACATAAGAAATCTACTTTGTGTCTACTTGTGGTGACACCCATAGATACACATACGGGTGTCAAAAGGGCCGGGTCAATCCTAAAATTATTTGCAAATATCAGTTATCTATTTTTTTTTTTCTCATTTTGTCAAACAACATGTTCATAAAAGTTATATCTAGAGTTAAATTTTCATAAAGTTCCTCACTTTCTCAAACAACATGTTCGACTATCATTACATATAACTAGCAAAGCTTAATCAGTAAGGACTTGCCTAAAGAATATAATGTCTAATAAGATACGTAGATATGAGATAGTTTCGCGGACTTTAGATAACTTCTTTAAACATCTAACAAAATGCTTAAGCAATGTCTATATATATAGACATGTAATTTCCCTAATAGATCGATAGGTTAGGCTAGCTTGGGGTTTATTAGGCTAATATAAATATGGTTAATTTGCTTTAGTTATTGTAACCAGGTAGTTTCCATGATCCTTAACCTTAATGAATCTTAATTGTTACACGCCATTTCTATATTAACAAATACAGATAGAGGATAAACTCATCTAAGCATCAAACTTTTTTTCAAGTTCTGTTTTGCATGTTTTAGACTTTAGGGGTGTTATCGCGTCCAGAGACGAAACCAGGACACAATTTGACCAGGTGCATTTACGAAAATATATACAAAAAGATGAACACAACTTTTTGGGACCAGGTGCATTTACGAAAAATCGATGTTTTTTACATAAAATAAACACTACGTCGCAAAATTCCATGGGTGTCCCGGGACCCGGTGTCCCGGGACCCACCCTGGTTCCGTCACTTCGAGTCGGGTTATCGGGTTGTCGGGTGTATCGGGTCGGGTTAAGTCGGGTTTTGAATTTTAAAAAGGTGACCGGCAACCCGACCCGATAAGCAATCGGGTTATCGGGTTTGGGTGTTTATCGGGTCGGGTGATTCGTGTTGTCGGGTTATAAGATGAATCCAACTCGAATAAAAAACATAAGTTTACTTCGTTTCTTTTGAACCCATATCGGTGTCACGTTCTAGCACAGATAAAACCATGCCAATATTAGCAAAATGTAGACCACCTTCTACAACTATTTTCATGCATTTTTCATGAAACGACAATGTTAGTTTTCGAATTGGTTTTGTCAAACATATGGATTTCTAGCAATTTACACCACACCTGAGACGTTATTCAAAGAAAAACAAATCACTAACTATAATTTTGCTCATAATTCTCTCAAGTATTCCTCTAGAGTATAGGTAACGAAGTTAGAAAAAGCATTAATCATTCCAATAAACTCTTTAATATCGTTTGGACTTTGGCATCAACGAACCAAAAGCTTTCAATCAAAATAGCTAACTGAGTGGTGACTAATTTGCTATCACTGAAGTTTTTTAGATAGCATTATGATTTATGACTGCTTTATATTTGATTATTTGGTAGTTACTTAAAAATGATTAATAGTTTTTGTTAGTGAATATTTGACTGTATTGTTCACTTTTGTCACAGAAGTTTTTTATATAGCATTAATAGTTTTAGCGCACTTAATGTTGATTTTCGGGTCTAATCGGGTTGATCCAATAACCCGATAAAATTAATTATCTAACCCTAACCCGACCCGATAACATCGTCGGGTTATCGGGTTCGGGTCAAATTAACTCGACACGACAAGCCTTATCGGGTTCGGGTCGGGTCAACCCGACATTACTGATACCCCTATTAGACTTTGTGTTTGATCCATTTTGAAGCAGTCTAACTAACCAAACGCAATACAACAAAGCATAAAAATGAAAAAACAATACGGATATGTAACAAATAACAACATATTGTTGTCGTCTCGGGTTGTGGTCTCGGGCTATATAAAAAAAGAGCACATTATACCAGTTGCTTAAAATTAAAGAACAAAAACATTTGACGACGACATGTCGACGAGATACCAAAAGTTAATAAAATAAATAAAAAGCGGTACATTACCTATGTCTTGGTTGTCTCGGCTCTCACCCTCGGCTCTCGCTCTCGCTCACGGCTATCACAGCTCTCGGCTGTATCCAAAAAAAAAATAAAAAATTAAATAAAAATTAACAATTGCTAGCATAAATTAACAGTTACATTACATTTGCTAATAAAATTAAAAAAATTAACAATTGCTAGCATAAATTAACAGTTACATTACATTTGCTTAATTAAAAAATAAATAAATAAATAAATAACAATTGCTAACAAAATCAAAAATTAAAAAGAAGTACACTACTTTCGTTAAACAAGAAAAAGTGGGGAAAAAGAAGAGGAAGAGACAGGGGTTGAAGAGTGAATTAAACGTGAGAAGAGGAGGAAAAGTACACAGTGGAGCTCGTGTAGTGGCGTTGCTGTGGTGGTGTAGTGGTTGGGCTGTGGTGGTGTAGTTGTGGAGTTGTGGTGGTGTAGTGATGGTGTGGTGGAGCTGTGATGATAGTGGTGGTGGAGTTGTAGTCGTCTTCTTTACCGTCGACGAAGAGAGGAGTAAATTGCTATAACTTTTTTTTTTCTCCCTAAGTGTTTGACTAGATCTAGTTTTGTGCACTTTTAATATAGCTACGAATTATCCCGGCGACATGTCGTCAGGACCAATAAAGTTTTTTTGTCGTTTGTGATTTGGCGGGATAAATGAAAATCTGGGGGAGGCGGGGGATTAAATGAAAATTTTGGGTTATGTTACCGACGACGTGACGTCGGTATTTATTATATACTTAAAAAAAGTTATTTATTATAAATACTTTTATTTAATATATAATTAAATTTAAATACTTTATATTTAAAATTAAATACTTTAGTTAAAAATTAATACTTTTATAAAATAAAAAAAATATTTATTATAAATAATTTTATTAATATATAATTGAAAATAAATAAAATAACTAGTCAAATTTTTAAGTGTCCCGGTAAATTTTCTTAACATAAAAATAAAAAATCCCGACAAAATCCTCAACGTAACATGTTAAACGAATTAAAAAAACGTCTCACGGAGTAACTTATTGTCACATCTATCAATATTTTTAACTTGGCGGTAACAATAAAATAAATTGTTCTTACATTAGTTAACGACGTGGCTTCTCCGATGGTTTACGACGGAGGTACAAGGTTTCTTGGTCCAGTAGAAAGGTCGTAAGATTGAGTCAAGATGTTATGGATATACATAATATGTTAAACGAATGAGTCGATATGTTATAGATATACATAACCTGTTAAACGAATGAGTCGAGGTGTTATGGATATACATCCCATGTTAAACGGATGAGTCAAGATGTTATGGATATACATAATATGTTAAACGAATGAGTCGATATGTTATAGATATACATAACATGTTTAACGGATGAGTCAATGTGTTGTGGACATATACCCCATGTTAAACGGATGAGTCAAGATGTTATGGATATACATAATATGTTAAACGAATGAGTCGACATGTTATAGATATACATAACATGTTAAACGGATGAGTTGAGGTGTTATGGATATACATCTCATGTTAAACAGATGAGTCAAGATGTTATGGATATAAATAATATGTTAAACGAATGAGTCGATATGTTATAGATATGCATAACATGTTAAAAGGATGAGTCTAGATGTTATGGATATACATCCCATGTTAAACGGATATAGTCAAAATGTTATGGATATACATAATATGTTAAACGAATGAGTCGATATGTTATAGATATACATAACATGTTAAAATGACCAATTCAACCCTAATAGTATGTCTTCCTCAGATCCACAAGTGAAGTGCAAATCCTTGAAGTTGTCTACTAAAGCCATCTTACGACTCTCAAAACATTCCAAATGCTTCCCATCAAACGTCGCATCTTGAAACCTCAAAGCACCAAACACTTCCTGCCAAAACTTCCCACCAAACACTTCCCGCCAAAACACTTCCAACCAAAATTTCCTACCAAAACTTCCCACCAAAATATGGGCGCCAAAACTTCCCACAAAAAGCTAACAGATCTGCTCTATCCTCACAAACACATTATATACGCTCTTATCCTCTAAACCACTCAACCTCACAACCTCTTATCTTCACACCAATTTCAAAACCTGAGATGCAGCGATATAATCCTTTAATGTGTTCTTGTGGAACAGGAAACATAAAACTAAGAACATCACATCAAGAAGATACCTTTGGATGACAATATTATGCATGTCCTTTTTCGAAGGTGAACAATCAAACATTTCTTATTTATGTAAATATACTAATAGTTGGGTTGTTAAAAATATGTTTCTTATAATTTCCTTATTATGTAACAGCCAAGAACAAAACATCATGGTGGTGGATATTTTATGTGGAAGCTAGAGTGAATTTGATGCTCAAACTGTAATGCCAAAGATCTTGGGATAAACATGCTGGAATAAAAAATACAAGTGCTAGAGACAAGAGTAAGGATGCTGGTGGCAAAACTTGAAATGGCAAGGAATACCGACGAACACGACCATGCATGTCAGTCGGGGTGCAACACTCTGTGAGCTGTTAGATGACATGGAAAATCTTCGTATGTAGTGTTGTTGTTGTTGTTGTTGTGTTATTAAATTTCTCATTCTCTATTTGTGTTTTTAACTCTCAAATCTTAACCAATGGTCATGAACAGCTAAAAAAATAGCAAAAATTGCACTAAAATACAAACAAGCAACATCAACAAAGCCACCAATTTTAGTCAGGTGGTGGTGGAGTCTACCTCTTTTCGAATGTCATAAATTTTAGTTGTATGGTAATATAATTAGAGAAGGATTACTTCTTGTATACAATATATGCCTTCGTGTTTTAGAGCAAAATAAATAGGCTTTTTAGAAAGAGATACTGATTTTGTCTCTTTGTGATCTTAGCAATCTTAACCACTCTCAAAACATTCACTATTAACAAACATGAAGGCAAACCTTTTATCCAAAACACGCAAGAGTTCTCAACCACATACATTTCATAGAGACTCAAACGAAACAACTCGACAAGCAAACGAAACAACTCAAACGAAACAACTTGACAAGCAAAGGAAAAAACTCAAACGAGACAACTCGACAAGCAAAAGAAACAACTTGACAAGCAAACGAAACACACGACATAGACCATAACAAACATCGCCCATTCATTTTTTTTGCTGCGACTTCCCACTTTGCTAGAACCTGCAGCACCTTTTCCTTTCCTTGGATTCTTTTGCTTGATGAAATGTTCAAACAAAGCTTCAAGATTTGTTATCCTATTTCCTAGATCATCAAGTTTTGTTGATAACGTGCTTTCAGCTTCACCGTCCAACATCTCTCTGTAGTATGGCTTTTTCTTCAACCATTTTAGAATTTGGTCTCTCATCCACGAGCTAATGTTCTTATAAGAACCATATTCATCAATAATATCGACGCCATATGTATTAAGAACTTCATCAAAGAGATGCAGAGACGATAAAACCTTTGACCACTCCTCTTCCGGCGTGTAACCAGCAATTTTTATGTGTGTTTTGTGAGATTGACGAATGGGTTATATGCGTTTTGCTGAGTTGAGGATGATTGGTTATATACAAGTAAAACATTGGCGGGATAAAGTTGCAATGAGGCGGGAATATGGTATCGACGACATGTCGTCGGCAACAAACATGCGGGAAAAAAATCCCGCCCAATTATTCGCTACTATTTACAAGCGGGGGAAGACCAAATTTGACCTAAATAACGCCCGACGACATGTCGTCAGTACATAAATCATAATAATATCATTTACCGCTAATCAACCGCTAATTAGGGTGCCTTTTTATTATATAAGATCCCGATGACATGTCGTCGGTAACAAATTGGCGGAGGAAATTCCCGCCAGTTATTCGCAATTATTGACAGGCGGGGGGAAAGTCAAATTTGACCGGCATGGTGTCGACGACATTGTCGTTGGTATTTTAGAACCTTAAAAATTCAAAGCTCGTTGGTTGACGAGACGAAAAGTGTTACGCTTTTAGGGGGTCATTTAAGCCCTAATTCGTATAAATGTGATCAAATATTGCCATAAATCGTTCCTTTTGTCATTTTAGGTACTTTTGAGAAGAATTCTGGAAAACATGCATATGTGGACGTTTTTGGAGCATTAAAGTGAAGAAAACGACAAAGTCTCAAAAGAAGCTGGAATTACTACCTGGCGGTGTCAGAGTCACAATGTGACGCCATCAGCAAGCATTGGCAAAAGAGTGAAAATCAATTTACAAACGACGGGCCAGAAAGATTTTGGAACTTTACACCTGACGCCGTCAGGTGTTATTGGTGGTAGGCCGTCAGGTTATAATTTAAAGAGTGACGGCCCAGAAGAAATTAAAGGGTGACGGCGTCAAAAGTAGATCTAGGCCATCCGAGAAACCTTATGGCGGCGGGCTGACGGCGTCAGACCCTATAACCTGACGCCGTCAGAGTGTAAAAGTCTATATATAGTTTTCTATTTTTTCATTCATTAGGGTGAAACTTTGTGGAGAACTTTTGGCACCAAACCCTAGACAAATTTTCTGTACTTTTTAGGGTTTCCAACCCTTGGAACCCTCATGCTTAATTAAAGATAAGTCTTCACTTCAATTTCAATCAATATGTCTATGTGTTGGTTGACTATCTCTTTTGCTTGTCTTTTAATTAACATGCTTGGCTAAATTCTCTTGTGTTTGCTTAGATCTAATGAAACCTAATTATTAATTATTGGTTAATTGATGTGTTGTTGTTTGTTGGGATGATTGTTCCATCAATGTTAGGCTCAAGAAAACTGGCCAACCTCCTTTATGGTAACGTGCTTGAACGTCTTGGGAAACATGTAGCCAAGGCATACTAGGCTATTAAGGTAGTATTTAACGCATGAGCCACTGTTTACAATCCCTATGGTTGTGCCGTGCATGGCATAGGAGGAGATAAGAGCTCATAGAATTGGAGAGATATGTATGCCACTCCATGAGTTATTAGGAATACACCCTTCATCCACACAAGTAACATACATATCAATTAACCGGTAAAAGATAGTTAGGGAGTAATGAAGTCTAAGTAAACACAACTTTTCTCCATATAGTTTTCACAACCAAATAGTTTAGTTATTTTATTTTATTTGCAATTGTAGTTATTTTGGGTTAGTTGACTAGCAACTAATTCCGCCCACTCCTTCAAAACCGAGATTTTACTTGCTTTCCTAAAAATATAAAAATACAAAAAGAATCTTCCTTCACCCTTAGACCTATTAGAGTAGTTTTTCTGTCCTAACGAACACTATTCCCTGTGAGAGAACGATCAATCCCCCGTACTTACCACTATCCTATACTACATCGGTCAGGTACACTGCCTGGTGGGGTTGTAAGCCTCTTGAGATCCCTCGAGAGGTAAAACCTGTTGTAAGGTCACAAAACCACGCATCAAGTTTTTGGCGCCGCTGCCGGGGAATAGTTATTGTTTAGGTAGAATTTTTATTTTATTAGGTCTACTCGCTAGATTCCTTTCTAGTGAGATTTTTATTTTATTTTTCTTGGATTTCTTTAGTCTGTCTATTTTCTTTGTGTCTTTGTTCGTGATTACTCGCCCATTAATTATTCCGTTAGCCATTATGGAAAACGCGAATCCACCTCTTACACCGGACGAAGTGGCTTTGTTAGGTAGCTAAATTGAGGAAGAGATAAGTGACCTTAGGGAGCTCAATAGTATGATTGATATAGAGCTTGACTATGCCCTTAACGACCTAGCAACCGCCGTGTACTCGGATAATTACCTAGAAAACAACAATCTTACGATTGACGAGTTGGTTGAAAAGCTTTATGAAGAAGAGATAGATCCTAGGTTGGATGATTATTACAATTTATACCCCACTAAGGAGGAGATTGCCTACTATAACAACCTAGTTGATAACCCTAGACCACCCTTTATTAAAATCGACCCAAAAATTAAGAGGGGTGATCCTAGGAATGTGAAGATACCATGTATGATTGGATACAAACATATTGAGCACGCTTACATTGACTGTGAATCCCCAATCAACGTGATGTCCTCAAGCCTTTATAGCCACATCATGAATAGACCACTTGAGCCTAGGAAAGACCCAAAGTATCCCGGCGGAGTTTGTAACTTCGTTGGAAGAATTAAGGGTATTCATGTCCTTGTCGGAAATTTCACCTTTGTCACCGACTTCATGGTCCTTGAAGATCTGGCAAGTGTTGTTGATTGCCGCTTATCTCACGTTGTGTTAGGCAAACCATTTGTTGAGGTGTCCAATTTGAAGTATGATCGTTTAGAAGGCACGGTTCAGTTTTCTAATAACGCGGATAGAATCACTTATAGGATGCCCTATAAGGCAAAAGAATTCCGATTTGTGCCCCGGTTAGACAAAGATTACATTGGTGCAATTGAGGACATCAATGATGAGGATAAGGAGAGAGGCATGGATTATGTTTGGAATAAAAGGAGCCTATATTATAAGGATTGTTTGAACCTCGGACCTAGATACAAAGTAGATATAGAGGTTGTTAGAATGATTGGAGGGGCGATTGAGAAACAAAATAGGGAAACGTAGAGCCCGTGACTTTGAGTCTAGCTACAAGACTCGTTAATAAAGAAAAGCGCTTCTTGGGAGGCAACCCAAGCTTTGTGTGTTTTATTTGTTTGTTTATTTGATTTTATTTGTTTCCGTATGTATGATATTTCTTGTTATTGATTCATGATTCAAACTAACTTGTGAAAATGCTTTATTTTGTTTTTTAACTTCGTCTTACTAACCTACATATTAAAGGTACTGTTGCAAAAGCTGAAGTGTAAGGAAAATCTATATCGGTTGATAAAGAACGAAATGAACAGATCTAAAAATGAAATTAACATAATATTTAAGTATTTGTTTGAGTCAAATATTTGATCGAGTCATAATGAATTTTTGCCAGGAATTTCAAGGGAGTAAGATCTAGTTTTTTCCAGAATTTTTCGAAACTTAACAATGAGAATCTGTCAGATCATTCTGACGGCGTCAGGTTACAATTTTCGCCAATTTTTGAGAAGTTTTGTTTTCTCCGGAAACCATAAAGAAGTTTTGTGTTAATTCTCTAACTTATAGATCTCCAGGAATTCTGCCAAAAATATTCATTCCACAAGCATTATTCCTATTATAATATACCGCGATTTTATGCGAGGTTGGCCTTTATTCTTTTCAGGTTAACAGGTTATTTGGACAAGAAGATGATTTATATTGTGGAAGGGAAGCTTTAAGCGTCACTTTCTTGGAAGAAGATCCTAAAAAAAACCATGTTACCTCACTATCCACATCAAACGAATCAGGGGAGATAATTTGTATTCATTCTTTCATTTTAATTTACTTTACATCTTCATATTTGAACATTGGGACAATGTTCGGTTTAAGTATAAATGGGGTAAGATGAAGGCACCTTAGAGAATACCAATTGCGCTGATTTTGGTTTGTTTGATAGTAAATTGGTAATAAAACCGAGAGAAATATTTGTTAGGGTAATTTAGCGCCCCAATTTAAAATTTTTTAACAACATTACAAGTACGCATTGGTCTTAATGGCGTCTTCATGGATAGGACAATCGTATGACTAGCACAAAAACCCGTACCACTAAAAAAATTCCACCCCAAAATAGTGATTGCCCTAGAATTGTGTAGGAAAAGCACTATCTTGGTGTTATGATGTGTGTACGGTAGTATTTAAGATTCTAGAACTTGCGTTAGGTACCATGCCTCAAATCCCACAAGTGAGACTACATTCCCGTGTAGTTAAAGATTTACTACATTGATAAGAGGCATTAGATAACCCAATTGTTTCAACGTAAAATTTTTGTTATAATTCATTGACTTCAATTTTTTTTTTTTTGGTCAGTAATTTCTCCCACACCTTTGCGTTGTATCCATTTTGGTAACACGATACCTAGTAACCATCCCTCCGGCCTATCCTTTCCAAAGTTTCGATCCCTTGAGCATCTTACTCAAAGTAAGAATTTGTTACACCCCACTAAATGTACACCCAAATCGCCTTAGCCTACCTTGTATGCACCCACCTTTGGTGCATTATTGTGACAACATTTGTTAAACCCTTAGTTAATTATCTAGTCAATTACATGGTTGCTAAGTTAAGTCATATCCTTGTACATATTGTTTTGGGACGATTGGGACTCATGGGTAAAGTACTAGTGTAATGGAGTAATGGGGAAGAACAACATTATTACCCCCATATGTGCTAAACATTTTAAAAGTACTCCAAGTTTTTCATTTTTTACTTTTTTATTTATTTATTATGAATTAAAATCTATACAAAGAAAATAAATGTTTAAAAATAGAAAATGAAATGCAAGAAATATGAAATTTTTCCTAAAAATCTTTTATTATAATAGAAACAAAGGAAAAATGTAAAAACTAGAAAAGCTAGTTTGGAAAAGCTACTTTTAAGCTACCAGTGTATATAAGCTAATTAGGATAAATCTAATAAAAGAAATAAAAAAGAAAAACAAGTAAGAAACATAAAGATAGAGCAGATGGTAGTTTGTGTGTGTGATGATACTATGCACAGGCAACAAGTCCAGGGTTCGAGTCCTACAACCCACTCTTTTTGATAAACTTTTTATTTTTGAAAAACTTTTTGATCAAACTTATGAAACGCATGAAATTGAACATTTTTTTATAACTGTCTCAATTTATAAAACTCCACGAATAAGCAGAATAAAAGGGAAAGTAAAACAGTTTTCTAAAAACTAAAAAGCACAAATCATTAATCAAACAAGCAAATCTACAATCACAGCGGTCCCAAGGGCATAACTCAAGCTATCTATAGAAACAAGAATCATGAAATAAGCTATACTAGATAAGGAGAAATGAAGCGAGGAAAAAGGTTCTGCGCACAGGCTGCTGGTACAGAGCTTTAAAAGGCCTAGGGTGTGGTTTCTGAGTGCAGGGATTCAACAGGTTTTGAAAGGACTTGTAGCAGGCTACCTTTAACTATTCTAGGGAACAAGTAAAGAAAAGTAAGCTGAGGTTTATCAAATCTATACTACAAACTATCTACAAAACAAAATCCTAGCAATTACGACAAGAGAATAAGCAGATAAGAAGCACTAAAAAAGCAAAAATGACTGTGGTGCAGGGCACCAAACAGTCCAACTAGGACAAAATAAGCTACGATAAAAGCTACTAATATGATTTCAAAAGGCAAAATCTAAGTTGATCTATGAATATGAGCCGCTGAACTTTTAGGAAAACCATTTTTAGAAGATTTCCAAACAACTATGAACTCAAAATTAGTTCTGGTGCACAGGCCTATTGAAACTATTTTTTTTTAAAACTTATCTGATGCAAATAATGAAAAAGTGCACAAAAGTAACTAGTATGTAATCCTACTGATGCAACACTGCTAAGTATCCAAAATTGAACTAAGATGAACAGATTTTAACGTTTAAAATGATCTAAAAACTAGTTAACCTACATGATCTAATTGAAACAGCTATACGATATAATGTTCTAACTACTTATGCAAAGCTTATCAAACTACTGGAAACAGGTGCAAATCAATCCTAAACAACTAATATAACCAAATAACAGCTAATTCAAATCCAACTAGCGACCTAAGCTTTGTTTGACTTTCCAAAGTCAACTGATCCAAACACCCTTAAAATCACAGTTAACACTAAGATATGCAGAATTAAACCAACTACCAATGAAACAGTTATCCATCTCAATGCAATAACAACAAATGAGGCTAAATCAAACATAAATTTCAACTAATAACCACAGAATCTCAGAAATACAGACCTAGCATCATGAAAGCGGTTAATAGGACAGTAACATGAAATGAGCAAAGACAAATAGCTGAACAACTACAGATGAACATGTAAACAGATTGGACAAACAAATAAGCAGAAATAACAAGCAATACAGATTAACTCTAATAAGCAAAATTAAAGAACAATTCAAATGAAAATTTAAGAGTGCACTTACAAATTCAATTCCCTAACTGGAATAGGGAGAATATATCCAACAAAAACCTATCTTTTAGATAGGCATAAACAGACCATAGAAACAATGTCCTACCCTGAGTCACACTATTTCTTCATGAATTCATCTCTGTTGACTTTCGTTAACCAATAGTGAAATTTGATTGTCTGATCTAATCTATTCACTAAATAAACTCTCAAAAGCTATTGAGCCAGTAAGAGCTTGTTGAGTGTTGAAAAAGCTTATTTGTAAGCTGAGATTTGAAAAGTTAACAATATATTTTTGTGTTTTTGATTCTGTTTTTCTTATTTTTTATATGTTTTTATTAAAGAGTATACAAAAGTGACATGTAAATGTTTAAAAGCCGATAAAAGTTTAGATGAAACAGTAATTTTGAGCTTTTAAAACTATGGATTACACTAAAAACGATTCAAAGTAACTAAGAGAACAAGGATTAATGAAAGCTTAAACTGAATTGTATTATACTACTGAAAAATTACAAAGGATTTAATGGAAATTACAGTTGAATAGAAACTTTAGGAGAGTAACACTAACTAAAAGCTACATTATACTAACCTACTCCTAACCATTTGAATGTACCCGAAAATACATATTGGTTATGTATTCCCTTTAGCATTCAAGATACATTATGCAAGTGATGTTTTAAACATAACGTTTTGATTTTGTATTCACAATGTGAGACGAAAATATATTTGTCCTATTTGTGAGAAATTTTTGCAAAAATTTGACAAGGGGTGTTTTAGTAAACATGTTATTAGTTAACAAGAATGCAATTCCTAACTATGGAAACATGATTAGTTTTGTTTAACACCTAAGTTACTACATTAATTTCTCAAGTTAATGCATAACCCCAAGTTTTTGATTTTGTGCACGAAATAGAATTCCTAGACTCAGATCAGGAGTGTAGTTACGTTAAGTATACTTACAATGATGATTTGAGAGCAATGAGGATGGTTTCAAGACCAAAAATTCGTGGGTGAGGATGAGTGAATAGTAGCAGTTTGTAAATGGTGGGTGGAAAAGGTGTTTGGTTTAATATAAACTGATGGACAATCTGAAGGCCGGCGGAAAAGGCGGAACCAATGAAAAGGTTCCGCCCGTTTGGGCTGAGGGTTCCGCCGGGTCTGCTGAGGAAAAAGGTTAGAAGGTTTGTTTTGGCTTTTGTCTAGTGTTTAGAACTACAATGTGGGTTCCATGAGTCCTAAGCCTAGCCTAAGTAGGTTAAATGGTTCTCGTTT
>LBNU01034730.1:111426-138948 GCA_014162995.1 Artemisia annua
TCATCGAAGACTAGATAGTCCGAAAGAACATTACTGGTTAAGTTGATTATGAGTTGGTCATATGAGTCAGGTAAACTTTGAAGTAGAATTTCAGCACGTTCTTGTGGCTCTATTTTACAACTCAAAGATGTGAGCTGAGAAAATAGAGTATTCAGGTTATTAATGTGCTCAGTTACTGAAGTAGATTCCGTCATGCGAAGAGCATAAAGTTTCCTCTTAAGAAAAATTTTATTGTGGAGCGATCTTGCCTCGTACAATCGAGCAAGATGATCCCAAATCTCCTTTGCACCTTTCTTCTCCTCTATGCTTGACAAGACTCCATCTGCTAATGCCAGGTGAAGATTTGCAACAGCATTTCCGTCCATCTCGTCCCATTTATTGTCATCCGTGACCTCAGTTGGCCTTTCGTCAATGGACGCTAAACATTTATCCTTTCTAAGGATAGCCTTCATCTTTAATTTCCACAACGAGAAATTATTCCCATTGAATTTTTCGATTTCAAATTTTGCCGCCATTGCTACAATCACAATCTACTTTTCGACAAATTACTATTTGCAGAGAATAGTAATGAACACCTTTTGAGTGAGTATAATCTTACTTATCTTTTGATGTGGAGGGTCCACTAATTAGCGGAAACCACAGAGCATACGATAAGTAATTATACACACACCCAACCTTAGCTCTTGATACCACTTGTTGAGAAAAGTGACACCGGACTGAAGCAAACCCGCAACTAAAATAAGAAAAATACTAAAAGATGACACACGGATATAACGTGGAAAACCCCTAATAGGATAAAAACCACGGCCAAGGAAAGATACGTTTCACTATGTAAAACTAGGAGTTACACCGTCTCTCTAATTACAAGGATAAACACATTTATATCTCTTGTATTAGGAGCTATTTCACCAACTCTCTAATTAACACAAAGAGTACTAGAGAAAGAAAGCTATACAAAGACACTACTATGTGTGTTTTGCTATTGGAATGGGATGTGTATGAATCTCTCGTTCACAACCTTTTATAGGCAAGTTTTAGGCTTATAAGACATCATCCATGACATCATCTTCTCAAGTTGCAAGATATTGCATGCCTACTTGCATAGATACATTGTATCTTATTAATCTGTAACATTATATACATGTATACACCATAAAAACAAACATCACAACTCTCTCTCGCTCTCTCTCTCTTTCTCTCTCTCTCTCTCTCTCACACACACACACAGCTGACTTAGGAAGTCGGTCATTGCTTTTTCTCTCACCAAATACGTGTAGGTGGGGGGTGGTTTTTAACGAGTATGGGTAGGGTTGAGGTGCTTATGGTTTATGTACAACCATGTCTTCTAATAGGGATGATTTGGTTAAGTTCCCACCTTTGGTTCAAGCAAAAATGCTTGACCAGGCTTTCAATGCCCCTTCATCTTGCAGGTGACTCGAGACACTTTAGACACCAGGCAAATAATCATAGCAAATTTTTGGTGTTTTAAAGCAAAGAATCATCCATATAGTGTCTTGGTTGTTACCGCAACCATTTTCTTGAAAACATTCAAAAACTTGGACAGTTGGAAAACCCGTCGTCAAAGTTCTCGGTTTCCATTGAACTCTGTCATTAACCTTCCTAAAGTCATAAATATATAGTAGCGTGAAATACAATAAGTAGAGTTTAAGATGATACTTATTGGCAAAGAGATTTATAAGATGGACATATTGAAGTACAAAAATGTACAGTGAATTTATAGGAAAGAAAAACAACTAATATTGATGATGAATTTGAAGTTCCTGAGTTATTTAGAAAGGTAAACAACTGTCTTGTCATCATTCCCTCTCACAATCATTCGCAACATATTCGCAATCACTATAAAAAAATAACATGTTTCTTTGAATCATTCGTAATCGATTCACATGATGTCGCAGTAACCATTAGGTGAGAACAGGGTCCCGTTTTTTTTATCACATGACCCTCACTTAGCAAATGGATCTTTGACTTCGTTCCGATCAAAACCCGGTGTGCAGAAAAAAGGACGAGACATGTGGTATCATAATCGGAATGAGACGACAATAAAGATGGTGCAATTTCCGGGAAGAATAGAGGTGCGTGCGAGGAGATATGTCTGATTACTTGAAGTTGTGTTGTGGTATGCTATTAAATAAAATGTATACTATGTGAGAAATAGGTGTGTAGAGGGTGCAGAAGATAAAATCAACAAAACATGATTCAGTGTAATAATTTTAAGTTTATGTCATAAAATTAAATAAAGCTGAAAATAAGTGTCATCATAATGCAAATTTCCCTAACAAAATAGTAGTACAACTAAACTTTCATTTACTAATAGTTTAACGGTTTTATGAGTAATAAATATTGTAAAGATATATCTAAATTGTAGAAAATTAAGTAAAAATTTATTAGCGAGAATGGATACATTGTCTAATATGAGATTTAAGCTAAATGCGTTCTCTTTGTGTACTTTAAGTTGCAGAAAACATTCTGTTTACAATTATTTACCGTTTGATGAAAATTTAATTGCTAGTCAACTGATATTGTAAGTGTTTTCTTAGCCAATACTTTTACTTGACAAGCATTTAATTAGGTTGAAACTTACTAAAAGAATTAGTGCATATTCTGTAAAAATAGTCTAAAATAGGAAGTAGTTCACCTTTTAAACTTAGTTATGGTCTGAATAAAAAGAAAAAAATAAGAATATGAATATAAACATTTTTGCGGACTAGTCAATACATTCTTGACAAAAGTTCACCTCTTCCTTTAGTTGAAATAACTAAAAGTAGTGAATTAAATAACTCCCTTGTTCAAGTCCACTAAAATCTAATACCAGGAGGAGGGTTAAAGACCATTGGGCTCGAAATAGATGTGTCATGTTTCCCAGTCTATATCACCTCGACTCCAATCCAAACTGCAAGCTTAATGAGAGATAACCCACCGTTGTAGCGCCTAATTCTGGTTTTATACAGGTAAGTTCCTCTATTTCGAGCCCAATGGGCTTTACCCCTCCCCCTGGTCTTAGATTTCAGTGGGCTTGGACAAGGGAGTTATTTAATTCACGAGAGTTTGAGGATCTAAGTAACCTGACCGCGCTTATATCACAACTCAGCTTATCAATGGAGGAAGATTCTTGGGAATTTATAGTTATCGCAACTAGAACATTCTCGGCCAATGACATGAGATCACACATCACTTCTTTGTCACACCTGTCGACATCACAACCGACTAGATGGAACAACTCAATTCCTTCGAAGGTAAACATCAATACTTGGAGAGCAATGAACTCAAGACTACCTACAAGAACCCTCAACCTAAGAGGCATGGATTTAGATTCCCTTAGATTTCCTGCATGAGATGAAGAAATTGAAACGGAAGAATACGTGTTTGTTCATTGCAAGATTGCTGTGTATATTTGGAAAGACGTTTTCAAATGGTGGAAAATTCCAAACTTACATCTCAACAACCTCTCTGATGTGATACATTTGGCGGACCAGGCTTTGATTGCTGCCAAACATACAAGGTTTCTAGATATCATGGTTCAGACGACTATTTGGGCTCTTTGGAAGTTTAGGAATGAGATGACTTTCTCCTGGAAGCGCCCAAGCAAAGATCTCATTTTTGGTGATATTAAACATTTGTCATTCACTTGAATTTCTAGTAGATGTAAGAAAGCAAATTTAAATTGGATATAATGGTTTATTCACCCTTGTAACGCTCTATCCCAACCGTGTATTGCCTTCTAGTATCTTGCTAGGTTTCTAATCAAATTGCCGTTCAAAAAAAAATTTGTAACGCTCTATCCCAACCGTGTATTGCCTTCTAGTATCTTGCTAGGTTTATAATCAAATTGCCGTTCAAAAAAAACTAAAAGGAGTTTTTATTTTTATGCAAAATAAATCACCTGTTCTTCCTTTATTTGAAACGAGATTGGCCCCGGCCTGCCGCGTTGCGGCGGGGCGTTGTTTCAATTCATAAAAATGGTATTAATTGTACGTCAAGTAAAAAGCGCTAATTTGGTGCTGAAGGATGGTGGAAGTACATTGCATGCCATTTCTTTACAACTTCAAAATGAATGTTTACAATGCATTAAAACTTCAAAATGAATGTTTACTATGCAATTAGAAAAAAACAATGCATAAATAATGGCCGAGCATTTCAGCTTCTGAAAGGAAGTGATGGTACTTCTCGAGTAAAACGGACTCCATGTCATCATCCATCTCAAAACCTGGCTTAACCTCTGCTAAACAATGGACAAGCATTTCAGCTTCTGAAAGGAAGTGATGGTACTTCTCTAATAAAAGTGACGTGCTTTTCTCGAGATGAGACAACTTCCCACTAACAGATGTATCAGTAAGTTCCGAATCACCAATGGCAATTACAAGAGCGGATAAAATCCTATATGTAGTTGCCTCAAAAGTTGACATTTCATCATATCTGAGGTTTACTTTATCCTGTGATGTTGACTGTTCACTGACCCTCGTCATAAGATCCTCAATCTCTTTATCTTTCATATGTATGGTGCCACTAAGTTCTCTGATTGTGCCCTCAGTTTGCAACCGTTCATTCAAAGATATATCAATAAACTTAGAGCACTCATTTACCATCTCGTGTAAAGGCAACAAAGACTTTTCGCCACCCTCCCCTGTTTCATCGGTAGCCGACTGTTGGCTGCTTAGAGCCTTAAGCTGATGATGAAGATTGCTAACTTCTTTCAGCAGCGCCTTTCTTTCTTCCTGCAAGATAAGCTTAATTAGTACACCTGTAACACAGTTATGGTACAAAAAGAGGTGATAGCCAAATAGCCAACCTCGTCATCACGTGGAAGGATTTCTGTTTCAATTTCAGGCTCATCCATAAACGGCTGTTGGCGGGCCCTCATTGCAGAACCAGGGGACCTTGCTTCATTAGACACCAAGTCATCAGGACAATCCATAAACTCATCATGTCCCACGTCTTCAGTTGTCCTTGGCTCATATGGTTCATCCTGTACAGTATCTTCTGCCGTGTTACCATCACCCCGTCGTCCTGCTCCAGACGCTCAGCCTGAAGACAGACAGGTTACTAAATTGTAAGTTTTCAACACAAAATAGTACAAAGGTACAAAAGTGAGTATCTCTAGGATGTAGAAAATGAAACATTTTAAGAAGATGGTGGAAGTACATTGATTGATGTATTATTACACAGAATTCTAAGGCGTAAATATAGAACTCTAGAGAAAACCCGAACCATCTCATAATTGCATAATAAGCATAGTAAACATTCATTTTGAAGTTGTAATGAAAGGATGTTTTTTTCTATGGTTTGACATGATGTCAAAAATCAGCTATAAGTAATATTAAAACCAAATATAGAAAATTATAAAAGGTTGTAGTACCTGAAGGATGCGCGTCTCCTTGAGCGATAAGGATATTGCAATTGTCACAACCTGCTACCATTTGACAGAAAACAACTTTTAGAAAAAGAGCAGAAGAAAATAAACTGATAGGAAGAAGATGTTACCAGATATTTCTGGATTGTGTATTACCGAGTCATTCACCAAGAGAAAACACAGAATACGTATGAGAATTGTTTACGAATTATGGTCTGCGGTTATAAAGAATCAGGTAAAGTTGTGGTTTTATATATTACAAGTTTTTTTTCCTTACAGGACTTTTTTGCACAAACTACTGGATTTCGCAACCCAAACCAAAACCGCAAATATTATACCTCAGAACGATATTTGGAACCCATAAAAACGCCTCTATGTACACTCCTAAGGTGCAACCGCGTAAATGATGTGCATTTACTAAAGCATCAGATATAAGGAACTATATTTGATTACCATTTTTTGTTCGCTGAATTCCAAGTGGATTTGAAGAAAAGAATGTAATCAACGTCTATAGAAGAAACATGACATGCATTTACTAACATCCAAGTAGACCCAAAAAGTCAAATAAACAGTTTACCTGGTTTACAGCAATGGCCTCCTTATTGGTTAAAATTTCAATGTTGCTGTGGTCATGTTTCTCACATCACAACCAATAAGAAGTGGGGCCTACAATCATTCCTCCGTTATCAACTTGTAACATATCCGAATCTGCAAGAAAGTCAAAATTAGGATTAAGTCCAGTGTGGATGAACTCATGACATTATAAGCGTTAGCACATCCAGATCAATATCCAAGGACAATTCATCTAAAGACATGTTAATACAAATATCGTCCTAAAAACGTTATTTATATTTTACGATCTTTTACCATGTTTTGTTAACGACAAAATATAAGGTAAAGTTTAGCAACAAGTTATAAACATGAGTTTAAGTATTTTACACATTTTGTTTAGACATAAACATAACCTTTAACTTGTTCTTATTACTTCTAGTTAAAATGATTTTTGATCATATTTAGAAATCTTTTATTACATCATACATAGCATCATGTTTCTTGTATTGTAGCTTGATCTTATTGAGATATGTTGAAGATTTGAGTTAGATATACAGTCAATGTATCCATGGAAGATATGGTAAGATCTTTGGTTAGATTTGTAAGATTTTATGGAAGATATGTTGTCAGGGATCCACGGATCCAAACGATAACAAGGACGGAACCATACGTTTGGTTCCGTCGGATCCGTGGTCTACTGATCTTGTTTTCCTATAAATAGCAAGCCATTCCAAGCTCATTCTCTCATCACTTCTAATACATATCATTGCATATACTCTCCATACTTACATCTAACATATTCATACTTCATTCTTGTGAGATTCTTTTGTAGCAAGAAGATCACAAATTCATTCAAGTCTCCAAGCAAAGTCGGAATACTTGTGTAGTGTACAAAGTGTGTATACTAGTGTTGTTATCATTGTTTCATTGAGTGTATTCATTATAGAGTGATCGGTTAGTATTTTAGTCCTCAAAATACATAGTGAAACGGGAGTGGTTGTGCCCTTGTAAAAGAACTCGACATTTAGCTTTGTGTCGGAAAAAGATTGTGTAAGCGACGTGTAAGGTTTCTCCACCGGTGTTAAAGGAGCTTGTTGACTCGTGAGATTAACTCTCGAGTTGGATACTCGGGGCGTGGAGTAGGGCAAGGAAAAAGAGTCCTTGTAGACCGAACCACGATAAACGATTGTGTTGTGGTTTGATTGTTCTTAACTCTTCTTTACTTATTGCATATTAGTATATATCTATTGATTACACGTTAAGTTTCTAAAAAGTAAAACGAAACTAAAAACCGGTAAACTATTCAACCCCCCTTCTAGTTTCCACAAGACATATTTACTTAAACACCCATTTATAATATAATCAACTCAACATTATGATTAAAGCGTATTTCTTGAAAAAGTGTAGCTTTTATAAATTAGGTAAAACTTTATAGAATTAAAGGTAATTAACATAAAAATAAGAATGTTTGAAGATAACTATACCTGTGTTTTCTATAATTCCTTGAGCTGCGCGTTCCATTGGTACTAAAGATTAAGTCCGGTTCCAACAGTTTATTTTCTTTTTTGCCTGTAAAATCATCAATATTTAATATAAACGAAACAAAAATTAAAAGACCCAAATTTTTCGAAACAAAAAAAAATATATATATATATATATATATAAAAGTAAACACACAAACCAAACGCCCCAAGTCACCCACTCCATACTGATCTTGAACATATTCGCGTGACTACAATTTCTTCTTCTGAAACTCCTCTTCTTTTATTTTAAAAGTCAATAAAGATGACATTTATCTCTTCATGTGTTTGGATTTGGGTTATCGTGGTAAGGTTTTCGGATTTTGATGATGATTTGAAGAAAGAGTAAAAAAGATTTAGGATTAAATGATTAATGGGATTATTACTCCATTTGTGTGTGCGTTTCTAGGTAAGGGTGAGATGAGGGGGTTTCTGGAATTTGGTAGAAAGTGTTAGCGTTTTCTTTATTTTTTTTCCTTTTTTTTTACTGAAAAGAAAAAGGGGAACCGACATTATTACTGGGCCACTGAATGGACTTTTGGGCCAGCGTAGCCCACGAAAGAAAGCGGAGGGATTTCAATTACACGACGTCGTTTCTGATTGCATTTAATATATATAGTAATGACTAAAAGTGGTAAATGGGCCTTGGAATCGATTACAAAAGAAAGACGCTATAAAGTATAGGCCCAAAAGTCACGACTACAAGTCTACAAGTCCACAACTACTATCACCATTACATCATATCAAACTCAATTAGTGATATGACAGTGACCAGTAATTAATTAATCAAACTCAATTCACCATATAAAACTAGAAAAGCATTGTCGTTATAAAAAATAAATAAAAAATAAATAAAAATAAAAAATAAAAACATATATATTCAAGAGTAAGAGTTTTCCTATATAAACTTTGTACAAGACATTCACCACATTCCAAAATAGTTGACGACAAACTTTGATACATAAAATGAAAATCAAAAAGGATACTGTACGTTATTGAGCTAATAGTTGTATGCCTAACTTACCTTGCTATACCAAACTGCCAAACACAAGCAATACTCGTTCACATATTACATGCGTAAAAAAGGTAAAAACTTGAAAGGTAAAGAACACGAGAGAATAGGAAATTTTCATCCTTCAATTCTCAAATATGCAAAAAAACTTTCGTTTCGAATTACTAATTTCTTTAAGCTAGATTAACATTGTCATTTACAAAAGTAGCACGTAGCTGGAGTTGGGACTATTATAGCTCGAGTTGGGACTTTTATAAAACTTTTATTTACATAGAGGAGTAAGGATCAAATGAGAAATAAAAGTAAAATGAGAAGAATGAGAAGTAATTACAACCGCAAATTTCAGATGCACCTACAAAATAAGATGCATCTCCCATGAAATTCTCCTTCCTCATTTGAAATGTGTGGCTACAAACATTTCTCATTCTTCTTATTTTATTTTCTCTTCTTAGTGGATCCATTCCCTTACATAGAGATGTTTGACATAATTATTGCAACTGTACTATCTCAAAAATGAAGGATCGAACTCAAGCAAATATATCAATGTACTTAATTATAAGGATTACAAATATGAAAACAACTCGTTTTAATCTAACATATGTTGACCAAGAAACCTTAGTTTTTATGGGACGACGTGCATATTAATTAAAGGATTTTTATGAAAATTAAGTAGCCAAAATCAGCCCTTATGATGTAATAATATTACGGGCATGAATGAAATTAAAACTCGATATCTTGTGGAGGGTGTTTAAAGAGCTAGCATACAATCATGACATATATAAATCCCATTCTTTTGTATGTACTTAACCACTAATCATATCAATTTAACACTAAACGGTAACTTTGTAACATTTAGACTCTATTTGTCTTCCTGAAATGGATTTTCGTTCATGGTTGATAATGACTGTGATCCTAGCTTTGTTCCAAACAAATTTCTTACGTAGTGATGCGGCAGGAAATGTCAATTTTGATGCGAATTATCACGTAACTTGGGGAAACGATCATGTTTTGTTTCTTGATCAAAGACGCGAGGTTCAGTTGTCTATGGATCAAGCATCAGGTTAATTTTTCCTTGTAAAATATGTACTTTACCAAAGTGGTAAATCTTCACTTATACAATATTTTCTAACTACTCCAAATAATACTATTTGCAATGAGTACTATTTTAGTGATATAATCAAATTTTCTTAACAATGATTAATTAATCAAATCATACGTACTTACATACTTGACACATAGAATTTTCTTTTAGAAAAAACTTGCATGGGATACGACATCATCGTCTCAACCATTTATTGCATGCATATATTAAATATGGGAATATATTAGCTACAATTAATTGTAGCCAATTGGCTACAATTTTGTGCTATAAATGTGGGTCCCTGATTCATATCATGTGTATTTTTTGGGAAGGATTGTAGCCAATTGGCTACAATAATTGTAGCCAAGTTATCCCCATTAAATATTTATCAAATGTTTCATAACGTTTACTTGTGAATACATTTATAGGTGCTGGATTCGCGTCAAATGCATTTTATGCTTCGGGGTTCTTTCAAATGAGAATAAAGATACCGAACAAGGATACTGCTGGTGTTGTTACAGCATTTTATGTACCCACGAATGCTCTAATAAACTTATTTGTTAAAAAGTTTTTACTAGACCATTTTCATATTCAGAGAACCCAAAATGGGCAAATGGCAGCAAAAATGGTTCTTTGTTAACGATTTAATTAAGATTTGAGAAAAGTTGTAAGCTGTCACTGTATATATTTTCTACCATAAAAAGTTACTAAATTTTTTAAATATTAATAGATGACCCTCTAAACTCAATCTTTTTTTTTCTCATTCATGGGTGTACTTCTATTTATCTTAGTTTGTTTTGTTATATAATGTTTAATGCAGTTGTTTTTAAACACGACCGTGCACGACGAGTTAGACTTTGAGTTCTTGGGAAATAGACCAGGAAAACCGGTCGCTTTACAAACAAATGTATTCACAAATCATGTTGGTGGTAGAGAGCAAAAATTTAATCTTTGGTTCGATCCTAGTGCGGAATTCCATTACTACAAAATCGTATGGAACCACCATCAAATTGTGTACGTAACTATATATATCTTTCTTTTATCAGAAATCTTCATATGTTTATAAGAAAGCAAAATTAAATTTATTTGGTTCCTAGCTAGCACATTAACACTACAACTATCAAATTGTTCAACTGTTTGTAATTCTTCAAATAAACCTAACTACAGTATCGCCTTTTTTTCAGGTTCTTTATAGATGACATACCGATAAGGATATTTAAGAACAATGGACACAAAGGTGTAGGTTACCCTAATAAGGCAATGCAAGTCATTGTGAGCTTATGGGATGGGTCTAGTTGGGCTACTGATGGGGGTCGAGAAAAGGTCAATTGGTCCAGTGCGCCATTTCAAGCCCATTTTCAAGATTTTAACATCGATGGGTGCGTCTCAACACCCGATAGTCCTAATAAAGAGTGCTATTCTCAAAAACATTGGTGGAACACCGAACAGCACTGGCTATTGAACCCACAACAACAGAAAGCTTACTATGATACAAGGAAGAAGTTTATGACTTATGACTATTGTGCTGATAGGAATAGGTATCCTCACCCTCCTCCAGAATGCATTGGGTGAAATTTAGTCATTTCGTTAAAGCTCACTGAAGAGTTATGGGTTGTAATAGTACTTAAACTGGTAAGATAAACTAACTTGGTAAAAAATAATATTTACACAAACTAGTCTAGTGATTAATATTTGAAAAAGATGGGTTAAATAAAGTTAATTTCTCAAGTGAGCAAATGAATTGGAGTAAGTTACTCTCTCAAGATTGAATAGGGGTCAGGATCAAAGAATATACGATGAGGTAATCGAGTATGGGATCCATAGGAGTCGCGATAGAGTGACAAAGAATGCAACATGATGCTACAAATACAACCTGATAGATAACTATGATCGTCATTTCCAACTTTAAGCCAACTTTTTTCATGAACTGAAACTTAACGGGAAAAAATCTAGTTACAAAAGCGCGCACACAAGCTATTTTCGGTTAGCTTTCAAAACGATTACAAAAGCCTTTATAAAAGATAACTCTAATATGACATCACAAGTCACAACCACCTCCACACTAACTCTTCATCATTGTTGTTGCATTCTCACTTCCCATCCCAACTTACATAAAAACTTTCTTAAAAAGAAAATATCAAATATAAACTGCTTGTTTTACCCGGTTTAAGACAACGTGGTGACGGTTTCAACCTGGTGGATTAGTCGGCCAAAAGATTGAAGACCATGATGACCAACAAAAAGTAAAAAGAAAGTGGTTTTGGGTTACTATCTAGTCTTATAATGGTTATGTATTGCATATTAAATGGATGTTGACAAATCGATCAAATGAAAAGAAAAAAAAAAAAAAAAAAGTAAACATACTATATATCATTTTTACCTCTTAAACAAAAAGAGAAAAAGCAACGATTCAACTTCACAAAGAGTAGGACTCATGGACGAAATGTTAACTATATTCTTGTTAGTGGACTTAGTTGCATTAGTTTTGGATTAGTATTTGTATTAGATTGGTATTAATATATAAGATCAAGTGTTAAGGCATAAATATTAGGTTATGTATATTGTTTCATTATTAAATTAATCAATCAAGCTTTACGATTCTTAACTGATGGACGACACACAAAGATATATGCAATATATGGGTACCTGAGAACTTCAGTGAGTTAATATCATGTGCCTAAACTCACAACCAAACTGCCAAACTTGATACCTTATTGACAGATCTTACGGCTGTCATTATCATTTTCCAACTTAATAACTGTTGATACAAAAGTTGGCAAGACTTGGCTTGAGTACCAATTCGGATGTTTAGTGCTTTGGAACCTGCGCACTAAGAAAAACAAGAAGCACCGTTAGGCTTATCGAGGGATTGTTTCCCCCGATTATCCTCCGGCGTGAGAGTAAGTAATCGTAGTTTTAGGGTTTAAGAGTTGGAATTGCGTATTGAGTCATACCTTTGCGAGGGTTAGGGTTCCCTCTATTTATAGGCGTGTAACCGATAAGGGTTACTTGTTCCTTACTCCAAGGCGTGTCCGCCTATATCGGATATTTGGTAAATATCCTCCTAGTTTAGAAGATATCACCAATCCGTTCCATAAATACGTATTGGGCTTTGGGCCTCGTGGGCCGGAGCTACGCATTCACATGCATTACGGCCCACGCATTGTGGGCTATCGCATCAGTATTGTTTACCGAGCGGGTCCGTGACCCGGTGTAGACTATACGTCATCATGTCCCCCCAGTCTAGTGTGCGCATGATCATTCATGCGGATGCTAGACTTCATTCGCATTCAAATTATTCCCACGCGTACGCGGGAAGAATTCAAAAAATCCCGCCTATTCCACACGTGTGATGTATGTAGTCACAAAGAGTGGGATTCATGTACCTCGGGAAACGGAGAAGGTGTCCACGTGTCCAAGCCTTCTCATTTCCTAGCCACATGATGAGAGTTAGTGGGTTACACGTGTCAGTCATCCTGTGGGTGGAAGAAAAGTATATAAGGTCTCCTCCCACTTTTACCGTGATTACCACAGTAATTAACCCTTTCATTTTCGAAGAAAAACCCTAGTGCTATTTGCCTCCTTTGTGCTTCTTTTTAAAAAAAACCTAGGTAAGCCGCGAGCGCGTTTTTTCTTTAAAAATGGTAGTTCAATTGAGCGATTGCTACTCGAACATGAATGAGGACGAACTACAACGGTTCGCCTCAGATTATTATATCCCCTTGGAGGTGTATCCGGCTTTGCCGGGCCCCAACGATACGATAGCGGATTTTCCGCCGGGAAAGGTGGGGGTGTATACGCGTTTCTTTGATTACGCGAACATACGCTTTCCCATCAGCGTTTTCTTGAACAACGTGCTTGTGTATTACTCTATACACATTTCACAGTTGCACCCTCTTGGCGCGGCTAAGATATCCAATTTTGAGGTTAACTGTCACCTGCTGGATATTCAGCCCACTGTCCACCTTTTTCGCGCATTTTACCACACAACGTGGGCGAATGGGTGGGTCACCTTTGCAAAGCGCAAGGGTGCCTTACAGTGTTACACCAAGAGGGTAGATTCTCTTCGCAAGTGGCGAGAGAAGTTTTTCTGGGTCGACTCCGTGGTTTTCCCACATGAGTTCGGGTTCTACACTCGCAACTCGCTGCCCCCTGATGAGTGCCCACTGGAGGGTTGGTACAACATGGATCACGCGACCACTCTAGACGCCAACCGCATCCCCATTAATGCGTATCCAGAGGAGTTTCTGGTACACTTGGGCATGAGTCGGAACTATTTCGCACCCGCGCATGAAGTACCGACCTTCCTTGCCGCTGATAGTACGGGTGGGTACTCATCCTTCGCACTTACAGTTATCGTAGCGTAAGTGTTTTTCCTTTTTCCATTAGTTATATAACAGTTGTTCTGTTGTTTATTGTTTCGCAGAGATGGATCTATTTGCTTTTGCTGCGCTGGATGATCCTGAGTCCGCTACTGTTGGGGTGCGTCCCATAAGGGAGGGCGAAGCACCTGTTTTGGAGGCGGCAACTGGTCGCCTGACAGAGTTGGCCGTGCAGGAGCCGGTGGACTCACCTGTGGCGGCTGCGCCCATTACAGAGGTTCCTCCCACTGCGCAAGCTGGGCCTTCTACCGCGGCATCTGCTCCTCCGGTTATTCAGATAGAGGAGTCAGAGGACGAGGAGGAGGAGCAGCTTATCCTTAAGCGCAACCGAAGTGGTGGTGATAGCGGAGAGCCGTCCAAGAGGCCACGCGCTGAGGATGAGGGAACGTCCTATGGCGCGGGGTATGTATTATGCTTATTTGTCATAAGTCTCGTTTTTTTTTGAAGTTATTATCTAACTTTTTTCTTACTCCTTTTGTTCCTTGCAGTGGGGACGTGGAGAAGATGGATGTTGATGAGTCTTCGCCGGATGCTGAGGAGAGTGCGCCCCTGTCTCCTCCCCATTTGTAAGTGTATATTCAATTGTAAAAGTTTTTACGTATTGTGAATTGTCTTCACAAGCTAACACTTTAATATGTATGATCAATCGCAGTGATCTGCACGTGGGGAGCAGCAGCATTCGTGACGAAGAGAGGTCTGCTGAGAAGACCCCTTTTTTGGATGGGGTAGANTAATATGTATGATCAATCGCAGTGATCTGCACGTGGGGAGCAGCAGCATTCATGACGAAGAGAGGTCTGCTGAGAAGTCCCCTTTTTTGGATGGGGTAGATTCCCCAAGGGATCTGGGCTCGGGGTCGCAGAGTTTTGACTCCGCGATGGAGGAACTGGCCTCCGTCGCTGCACAGCAATCTCAGCTGGCTATACGCCAGTCCATGTTAGTTGCACAGGCCAGGGCGAGTCACTCTGCTGAGAGTGCTCGTGCCCAGTACGAGGGTCAGATTGTCTCATTAACGGCGCAGCTGGCGTCGTTACAGGCTGACCTAGCAAGCTCTAAGGCTGAGCAGCTGAGCTCCCAGGCTAAACTGGAGCGCGCTGAGGCGTCTGCTCGTCTCATGGCCGACCAGAAGATGATGGTCGTGGCCGAGTTAGAGCGCGAGCGCAACAATGCGGAGCGCACGAGAACGGCTTCTCTGTGGGGCTTCCAGCATTTGCAGCAGGCCAAGAATAAGCTGTTTGCAGATGTGGAGGAGTTCCGCAGCGTGGTACAGCTTCGGATGAAAGATCACGAAGAGAGGTTCCGCAAGCTCAGCATTGAGTTTGACGAAGAGCTGTACCCGCACTTGATGCAATCCATCGCTGAGCGCAGGTAAGAATCTATTTATTTTACACTTGTATATGTACGTTTATCTACTGACACTTGTGTTTTTGTGTAGATGGTTGATTAGCAATGGGCTGCGCTTGGCTGCACTTGGTACCCTCGAGGCTCCCAACGTCACGACGGCCTTCGGGAAGGTGATGACCACCTCTGACGCCCTTGGTAAGATGAAACTTGCCAAGGAGTTGGATGAGAAGAAGCTGTTGAACGTGCCCCTTGCTGAAGTTCCTGGCTACAATGCCAACGCTCGCGCGAAGTTTGTTGCAGCATTGGAGGAGCTCAAGAGTCTTGAGCTTCCACATATTGCGCGGCTGGAGCGCGACCAGGATCAACCCATCAGTGTTATTATGGCTGGGTTGACCTTGGAGAGGCACTTGCAGGAGGGTGCGGAGGATCAGGTGGACTATTACCTTAAGCCTCACGTATCGCAGCTGAAGGTACCTATTTTTGCTCAACCGCGTGATATGTTAAACCCTTTTCGTATCGAAAAGGAGATTACCTTACAGCGTTCCTTGGATTTCCATGCTACCAGGTGTGCCATGAAAAAAGGTTTGAAAGGAAAAGCCGTAGTGTGCGGCATAGGCGCAGCGCATCTTCCTAGGAGCGATGGCGTCCCTGTTTCCGTGGCTACTGTCGATCCTAAAGACGCGGCCATTTTGCAACAGCTGCAAGCGTCGAAGGATGAGGCGATGGGTGAAGGGTGCAGTCCCATTAGTCGCTCGTGGAGCTTTTGATTGTATTTTTTGGACTTGTTGTCGCGTGTAAACTTTGTATTTATAATAAAAGTTTAACTTCTTTTTTGCGTACCATGTCTGTCACAAGTACTTTGTGCGTTATTATCGCGTGGTTTGATCTTGTCTCTGTCTTAGCGTGAAGACTTAGAAAAATTACTAAGTATAACACTTAACGAAATTCGTTTGTGAAGTATGTAAAAGACTTAGTTGTATATTACTTGTCGTATTTATAAAGAATCAAGAGTCTCGAATTCTTAAGTTGTTAAACGTGCACGGTGTGCCTTATCGCGTTCCTATCGTGAGGTGCGTAAGTCACTTGCGTCAACGTCTTGAGCGCAAGGTGTTTAACAAGGATGCGTGATCCATTAGTTGATGGGTTTGCAACCCTCTTACTCAACAAGTTAATTGGTAGGTTAACGTATCCTATGTACCAGCGTGGGTATTATTTAGTGCATGCACGCCGCGTAGGCTTTAAAGGTATCGTGACCAACACATTGTAATGTAAATGATAATTAAATAACAATGTAAAGAAATTTTTTGCCGCGGAGTTAGCTAGAAACCGCGAACGTTTTATTAATACTTGCAAGTTTAAAAAGAAACATACGTATCTAGAAAAGAAAAAACAATGAAATTACATGGATCTTTATTGAGGCACGTACTAAAGTGCTTGTCCATGCTGGGCCGTGGCCTGATCTAAAGATAACATCTTTTGAGGTTGCCAACGTTCCATGTGCGTTGTAGCTCTTGGCCATTTGTGTCGCGCAGCTTGTATGCGCCTTTTCCAAGTGATTCAATGACTTCATAGGGGCCTTCCCATTTTGGTCCGAGTTTTCCTGTGTCTTCGACGCGGCTGGAGTCATTTTGTCGGTATACGAAGTCACCTGGCCGGAATGAGACATGTCGAACACGAGCATCGTAGTACCCCTTCATCTTTGACTTGGACTTTTCCTCGCGTATTGCTGCGCGTTCACGTCGTTCCTCTAAGAGGTCCAGATCTACTCTTCGATCTTCGTCGTTTGTCGCGACGTTTATTTCCGCTGTGCGGATAGTGGGCATTCCGATTTCGGCTGGTATGACGGCTTCAGTCCCGTAGACCAGTGAGAAAGGGGTATCTCCGTTACTAACCTTAATGGTTGTTCGGTGCGCCCAAAGAACATGCGATAGTTCATCCACCCACCGGCCCTTGTGTTTATCTAGGCGTGCCTTCATACCTTCTCCCAGGCTGCGGTTAGCTCTTTCAACTTGGCCGTTTGTCTGTGGATGGGTAACAGATGCGAAATGCTGCTTGATGTGGAGTTGTTCACACCAATCCTTGAAAGGATTGTCTCGGAATTGTTTTCCGTTGTCCGAGATGATTTCTCCTGGTAATCCAAATCGGCACACGATGTTGTCCCATACGAATCTCTTGACTTGGTTACCCGTGATTGTGGCTACGGCTTTTGCCTCAATCCACTTGGTGAAGTAGTCCACGGCCACAATGAGGAATTTTAGACCTCCTGCTGCTGCTGGGAATGGTCCAGCGATGTCAATTCCCCATTTATAGAAAGGCCATGGTGCGGTGATTGGTGAGAGTTCTTGTTGTGGTCGTCGCGGGATTGGCCTGTGGATCTGGCAATCGTGGCACTTTTTAATCAGTTCGCGTGCATCGTGATGCATCGTTGGCCAGTAGTATCCAGATCGGAGTGCTCGTGCGACCACGGATCGTGGTCCAGAATGCATGCTGCATGATCCTTCGTGTATTTCCCGAAGCACGTAGTTCGCTTGGAGTGGACCCACACATCTTAGCCAAGGTTGGAGAAAAGACCTCCGGTAGAGTACGCCATCTCTGAATTCAAACCGTTGTGCCAAACGTCGTATCCGTCGGGCTTCGTTTTTGTCCTGTGGAAGATTACCTTCATTTATGAACTCAATGATGGGGGTCATCCATGTTGGTTCAACTTCTTCTATTACAGTTGTTACTTCCAATTCTGAGATGGACTTGTCCTTCAGAATTTCAACCAGGACCTGCTTTGACAGGTGCGCGAAACTAGTGGATGCTATCTTGCTTAGGGCATCCGCCTTCTTATTCTCACCGCGGGGGACTTGCTTAATTGTAAACCTGTCAAAGTTTTGTATCAATGCCTTTGCTTTTGCAAGGTATTGAATCATGTTTTCTTCCTTGGCTACGTACTCACCTAACACGTGGTTAGCTACTAGGCGTGAGTCCACGTTTGCCTCAAGATTGCGGACCCCCATTCGGTTTGCGATACGCAGTCCGGCTAGTAGGGCTTCGTATTCTGCCTCATTGTTTGTGGCAGTGAATTCAAAACGCAGTGCGTATGTGAACTCCATTCCTTCAGGGTTGGTGAGAATGAGGCCTGCGCCCGACCCATCAGTACATGAGGATCCGTCCGTGAATAGGATCCATGGTTGTTCCGAGGTACCCTTGTTTGTTTGAGGTGCGGACTCTTCTTCTGGCTTTTCTACGATGAAGTCTGCGAGTATCTGCCCTTTGATTGCAGTGCGTGGTCTGTAGGAGATGTTGTACTCGCCCAGTAGCACACTCCACTTTCGCAGTCGTCCTGATGCCTCCGGTGTGGATATCACCTGTTTGATTGGCTGATCGGTGATCACAGCGATTGGGTGCGCCTGAAAATACCTGCGTAACCTTTTTGCTGCAAATACTAATGCGAGGACGAGTTTCTCCATCGCAGTGTAATTTATCTCCGTCTTGTTAAGTGCTTTGCTGACGAAGTAGACTGGTGTTTGCACGGAATTCCTATCTGTTAGCAATACTGCGCTTATTGCGCCATGTGTTGCGGATAGGTACACGATCAGCTCTTCTCCTGGTTGGGGTGCGACTAGCTTCGGGAGTGATGCTATTGTTTGCTTGAGTTGCATAAAAGCCTCTTCCGCTTCTGTAGTCCAGCGGAAATCTCCTTTCTTCATACACTTCTTGAGTGTCTTGAATAGAGGGAGCGATTTGTCCGCTGATTTTGAGAGGAATCTGTTCAGTCCGGCCAGCTTTCCGTTCAAGGATTGGGCCTCTTTCAGGGTGCGTGGTGAGGGAAGTTGGATGACTGCGTCTGTTTTATCAGGGCACGCTTTTATGCCATCTGGCTCTATTAGATAGCCTAAGAACATACCCTCCGTGGCTCCGAAGGTGCACTTCTTAGGGTTGAGCTTCATGTTTATTTTCCTCAGCGTGTTGAAGGTTTCCTCTATGTCCCGCACTATTTCCTCTTCCGTGTGGCTTTTTATGACGAGGTCGTCCACGTAGACTTCCAAGTTTCGGCCCACTTGCTTTTCGAACGCGGCATCTACTAAGCGTTGGTATGTGGCTCCTGCATTCTTAAGGCCGAATGGCATTTTTGTGTAACAGAAGACACCTTGGCTCGTATGGAAGGCTGTTTTTTCCTCGTCCTCTTCTGCCATCTGGATCTGGTGGTACCCTTTATATGCGTCCATGAAGCATTTGAAGGGGTAACCGCATAATGATTCCACTTTCCAATCAATTTCTGGAAGTGGATAACAATCCTGTGGGCATGCCTTGTTCAGATCTGTGAAGTCCACGCACATCCTCCAGCTGCCATCGCTCTTCTTCACCATTACTGGGTTTGAGAGCCAGTCGTGGTAGAATACTTCACGCATGATCCCTGCGTCTACCAGCTTGTGGACTTCTTCTAGCACTGCCTTTGCGCGTTCGGGAGCCTGGCCCCGTTTCTTTTGTCGCACCGGGTTATATCCTTGTCGGATGTTCAGCCTGTGTTCTGAAATAGACCGTGGTACCCCTGTCATGTGTTTGGGTTCCCACGCAAAGACGTCTAGGTTCCGCTGAAGGAGTGTGCATATGGCAGTTTTGCCCTTGTCGGACAATGATCCGCCCAAAGATACCTGTTGTTCAGGGTAATCTGGATGGATTGCCACTTTGATGTTTGGGATCTTGGTCGCTTGCTGTGCCGGCATCGGTGCTGCTTCGTTGTGGACTGCGTTACATTCACCAATCGGTGTGATGTTGTTGTAGAGCGTGACGATGCCGCCCTCTACTGGAAATTTCATCATACCGTGCGCGGTGGATGGCACTGCGCGTAGGGCAGATATTCCTGACCTTCCAATAATCCCATTGTATGGCGAATGGGACCTGATTACCATGAAATTCACCCATGCCGTGGTTGAGTGTTCATCGTTGCCCAGGGTAACTGGTAATCGTAGCTGTCCTATGGGCCATATCTTTTCGCCGGCAAATCCGGTTAGTGACATGGTAGCCGGAGTTAACTGCTGCTTGATATCAGGTTGGAGTTTGTTGAAGCAGTGCTCGTACATGATATCCGCAGACGCTCCGCCATCGATATACATACGGTGTATGTTGTGTCCTCCAGCCTGGATTTCGATGATGAGCGGCTCTGCTATTGCGTTGTCCGCGGTTAGGGGTGGAAAGGATATTTTGTTTCCCCTTGAGAAGCGTTGAGTGACCTTTTGTTTGGTGTTGCGATCCCATGATTGTATCATGAAGATCGTTCCTTGTTTGTCCTTAGGGTTATCCTTCTTACCCTCGGTTCTGCTTCTATCCTTTCCTTCCTTTATGTTTTTCACTAAGTGGTCCAACCTTCCTTCCTTTACCATCTTGTCGATGAGTTGGCGGAGTTGGACGCACTCATTAGTGGTGTGGCCTTTTTGGCCATGGTAGTCACAGTATCCATTACCAGTGCGCTTGTCCTCTGGGGTGCGCATCGCTGGAGGCTTTGGGAAGTTCGCACCCTCTGCTGCGAGTATCTCTCCTGGAGTTTTCGTTAGTGGGGTATACTTGTCGTTACCCCGTCTGTTCCTGTCGTTGCGGTAACTCCTGGTGCTACTGTTGCGTTGCTCGCTGGGTGGTTTCCGCTGTTGGTCTTGTGGTTTATAAGACGAATAGCCTTTCTTGCTGTCTGCGGCAGCGGCCTCACCCTGGATGAAGGATCTGGTGCGCTTCATCATATCCTCCAGGGTAGTTGGTACCCCATCATGGAGCTTTTTAATAAGCTCTGGATTGCTAGCCCCGTTCATGAACGCTGAGATTTTCAGTACCTCTGGGCATGCTTTAAATTGCATGCATTCGTCCTTGAAGCGTTCCATGAAGGCGCTGTCGGTTTCGCCCTGGCGTTGCTTTATTCTGGCGAGATCGACAGGATTTTTGGCGCACTTTTTCCTTTGGGTGAAATTTGAACGGAATGCTTTCCGTAGCGTTTCGTACCCATCAATGCTTCTACGTGGAAGCTTGCTGAACCAAGAGCGGGCGTTTCCCACTAACGTCGAGTTAAACATATGGCACCAAACAGGCTGTGGCCAATTCTCGATGGCGGCTGCAGATTCAAAGACTTTTAGGTGATCATCGGGGTCACCTGTGCCGTCATATGTTTTAACGTTGGTGGGTAAGCGTCGCCTTCTATCCTCGGAAAAGTCGCTGATGCGTCTGGTGAACGCATCGATCGTATCCCGACGCCAGGGGCGAGATATGTCCTCGCTTCCCCGGGTGGGACGTCCCCTTCTCGACTTCCAGTGGCCCGTCTCTCTTTCCTCGTTGTCCGAGGAATCTGTAATGGATGGGTTTCTCCTCCTGCGGTTGTTGGGGCGGTCGTCTTCGGAGTCAGTGGGGGATGGTGTCCTCTTCTTCCTGCGATTATGTCGAGCATTGCTCGAGTTCGTTACAGAGGGATCTCCACCTGGGGAGGGCTGTCGCTCTCCCGATTTCTCTCGGGCTGGCCGACCACCGATCCTATCATGCACGCTGCGACGGCGCCCGCTAGTCTCGCTTCCCGAAGGATATTGTCCATCCCTGGGTGCGCCTTCGTCCACCCTTTCCCCAATCCTGTTGAATACTGGGGTTCTGCGGGCACGTGGCCTCCTGCGGGGTGGCGAGTATGTTTCGCGTTCTGAGTCAAAACTAAGCCGAGCCTGGATGTCTCGGTTCGACCTTCGCCTTGCTTCCTCTCGCACGTATGCGGCTAGGGACTCAAAGTTCCTACTCACAAACTCTCCTGGTGGTAGGTTAGGTATGAGTCCCTCCAGCGTGGATGCGTTAGCCCCCGGATTAGGTTCCTGGGGTCGTTCCGGTGCTGGGGGTGGCCCGGATGGGTAGTTCTCCGGCACTGTTTGAGCGGGAGTAGTGAACGCATCCTGCGTTGTTTCCCTCGTGGGGTTAGTTGGGCCCGAGATCCGGTCGAACACCCTTGTGGAAGTGGTACGCGGTTCTGGGTTTCTTTCCTCGGGTCCACTAGTTGTCCCAGTGACCGGTCTCAGGTTCGAGTCGTTCGGAGGTCGCAGTTGACTCATCTTGGTGTTCTAGTCTTTTTGGAAAGCTCTTAGTGTTAGGGTCCCACGGATGGCGCCACTTGTTGATACAAAAGTTGGCAAGACTTGGCTTGAGTACCAATTCGGATGTTTAGTGCTTTGGAACCTGCGCACTAAGAAAAACAAGAAGCACCGTTAGGCTTATCGAGGGATTGTTTCCCCCGATTATCCTCCGGCGTGAGAGTAAGTAATCGTAGTTTTAGGGTTTAAGAGTTGGAATTGCGTATTGAATCGTACCTTTGCGAGGGTTAGGG
This sequence comes from Artemisia annua, assembly GCA_014162995.1. NCBI lineage: Eukaryota > Viridiplantae > Streptophyta > Magnoliopsida > Asterales > Asteraceae > Artemisia > Artemisia annua. The sequence goes on from LBNU01034730.1 coordinate 134,013, forward strand.
TCCCCTCTATTTATAGGCGTGTAACCGATAAGGGTTACTTGTTCCTTACTCCAAGGCGTGTCCGCCTATATCGGATATTTGGTAAATATCCTCCTAGTTTAGGAGATATCATCAATCCGTTCAATAAATACGTATTAGGCTTTGGGCCTCGTGGGCCGGAGCTACGTATTCACATGCATTACGGCCCACGCATTGTGGGCTATCGCATCAGTATTGTTTACCGAGCGGGTCCGTGATCCGGTGTAGACTATACGTCATCATACGCTAAATGTATAAGAAAAAAAAAAGAAACTTATTGCATGAACCACAAAATTTTCTGAATGCTGCTTAGTATTGAGTTAACAACCAATCGCCACTCCTTTCGCCACTTGAGTAGTCAGTTAGTGTTTAGTTCACTGTTCACTACACTCGATGACTCTTAACAACGATCCTTCTAGTACACTGCAAAATAAAAATCAAGGCAGGATGCATGTCATAAACCATATCGAATAATATAAAAAGGTTATCTTGAACTATAGATAGCGAAATGGGCATATAACAGGTAATAAGTGGAAACACTATGGAATCAGAATCGGTTTGCTTACATTTGAGGTTTTTCCTCTCATGATAATGAGGTGCTATTTCCACAAGCCACTCGGGTTCTAATTTACTGACCTGCATACATGATTGCCACCTCCACATGAGAGATGCAAGAAAAGTCGACCCATTACCTTGTAAATGGGACACAATTGCCACCTGCCCACCTCCACATGAGAGATGCAAGAAAAGTCGGATTCAATTTCAACACTGGCATTACATACCTGTAGCATGTAACCTTCATCCGTCGCAAACTAGGTCTTTGTATACCACACAATCTGGTCGGCCGTCCTCAGGTTCTTCTTACCCATTTATGTTTGTCTTTCAAAAAATTACAAGATTTAATGTGTGGAAAACTTTTCCCTCGTTGTCATGATACAAGAGTTCAACACGCGTCTTCAAATCTTCAACATTCCGCAAGAATTATGTACCAAAACGTATCATTGGTTTGGTCTGTGCCCATGTTCGGATACATGTAACCAACATTCCACCAAGATTAACTCTTCGATTTGACTCCATGGAGTACAAGTTATTTTGGTAATATAATAAGTGAAATAGATATTAACTAAATTTTGATGAAACCATTGCACCTTTTATCCCACATAGGTAAATCAAAGAAAATTTGCATAGCTTATATACCATAGCGCATAGGGTTTGAATGTCTTGAAGTTAATATTATACTTTCGTATTGTCTTCGATGTCAGCAAAATTCAACTTATAAAAATTGATTTGAATCTTGTCGGTAATGGCAATTCGAAAACTTATATCAAGTTTTTAGTAGATACACCCATTTAAATGTTCATTTTTGGACTTTTTTTTCTTCAACTTTCACCTTAAATTAAATATTTTTGTTTATATTATATAATACTTGATGAAAATTATATATAACGAAAATACATTTAAAACTCAATTCATTCATATATTTTACATCAACTATTATATAACACACATAAAAATATTTAAAGTCAAATTTTATAAAAAAAGACTTTGAAAAATCAAAATAAACATTTAATATGGGACGGAGGGAGTAGTATTTAAAAACACGTTCAACATGTAACCTTCATCCGTCGCAACTAGGTATACCACATAATCTGGTTGACTGTCTTCGGGTTCTTCTTACATGTGGCGGATCAGAATTCAACCATTTATGTTTGTTTTTCAAAAAATTACAAGCTTTTATGTGAGGAAAACTTTTCCTTTCGTCGTCATGATACAAGAGTTCAACACGCGCCTTCAAATCTTCATCATTTTCATTTTTCACCACTAAGCTTCACGTTTTGGTTGACAATTGCATTAAACTTTCCGACTTCTCGGTTCATAGGAGTCCACTTTTCGGTCATCATGTTTTTGGAACGCGTTATCTATCCCTTTTTCGTGGCTTGGTCATTCTATTCCGCAAGAATTTTGTACCAAAACGTATCATCGGTTTGGTCGGTGCCCATGTTCTGATCCTCAGATACATGTAACCGACATTCCACCAAGATTAACTACTTAACATTCGTAACCATGTTTTGTTGCTGATGATAAGAGTATCGACCAGCCTATTAGATTGGTGAAATATATATTTACTACTTTTTGATGAAACCATTTCACCTTTTATCCCACATATGTAAATCAAGAAACTTTGCATGGCTTATATACCATAGCGCATAGGGATTGAATGTCTTAAAGTTAATATTATAGTTTCGTTACGTTTTTTGATACTGACTAAGGGGTTGTTTCTTTTCTTCCTTAGCTAAGGATTCATATGGGTCCCACTTCCATATAAGCATCTTAATGGGGAGGAGATGATAAATTAAGCCTTGTGGATATAGACCATTTAAGGGATTTTTATGGGTCCCATCTAAAAAGTAATAATATTAAATAGCATCCCTTAGCTAAGGAGAAAAAAGAAACACCCCCTAAATTCAACTTATAAAAGTCGAATCTATTTGGTATCAAGAGTCATTTCGGAAAACGTATATTAACTCTTAAGTTTTTGGTTGAATAGTATTTAAGAAACATGTTTGTCACAACACCAATCGTATGTTCAACATGTTAAACATTAATAAAGACAAACCCAACTTACAAATGGTTGTTTTTGAGTTTCCTAGCTAAACCTTGGCTCCAAATTACCAAAATATAGATCTCGACAGAAAAGAACCTTAAAACTAATGTATAAGAATTAAGATACGTATGTCGTTATTTTTTCTAATTTGTAAGAAAGCCTGTTGGACCAAGGCGAGGCTAACATAATTGAGGTATATTACATCCACCTATTTTTAAGTAATAAACGAATATTTGCGCAAAACGATGGTGTATAGCGGCAAATAATATTTGCGAACTTGTGATCCTGGTGTGACCGTTGATGCAACATTTACGGTTTCAAATTATAGTCATTGCGAGAGAAAAAAAGTCTATGAGTAAGAAACCAAAAATGATAAAAGATTGAGGATGAAATAATATTTAAACTATTTATTTAGTAATAAATGTTATTGTTATAATTTTTAATTAAGGGTACATTTGGTATAACACGTTACTCATTTTTAAGTTTAAAAAAAGAGAAGAAAAAAAAAATCCATGCTTTATATTTATTAAGCTTCTTTTAGTCTTAAAACTAAATGCGCACCCTTTATGGTTTGAAAAATTATATGCACACCTATTATCAAATTATTGGATCTGCCCATTGTACGAAGGGCACATAGTTTGGCTCCAAAGATACATCAAAAGTTTGTGGTAAGTACTTGTATGTAAAGATGTTGCATAAGAAACGATGCGAGCCAAGTTAACAAGTTAACTCATTATTTGTTTTGAGCTACTACTTATACTCGAATTAAAACTCCATAAACAAATTACGAGTTAAGTTGTAAACTTAGACTCGTATAGCTCGACAAAATCAATCAAAGTTAAACACATTTGCAGTTGTACGTAGAACCACAATGTTTATTTGGTTAGGAAGATAGTTTATTTGTGATGCTTAACGATTCATAAGTTGTTTAGCTTGTATGTTTGTGATCAATCTAGCCACGTATCTCATTTAAAATGTGTTTTTTAATCTCTTCTGAGAATATATGCTGTTTGGCTTGAGTTCTTTGAAATATGTAGTTTTCTAGTTTGTTAAATTGATATAATATCTAAGGGGGGGGGGGACCCTTAGCAACTTATTTTTTAAGTCGTTTCAACACATAGTTTACGTATGTATCACGAGGATTTTGATTTTTCATTAGTGCTGGCATGTTAGTAAAATTTATAATTGAAAAGGAGTAAATTATACCGTTAGTATCTATGGTTTAGTCGGATTTCATGTTTAGTTACAAGGAAATTACTGCAGACCCCCTCTAACGTGGGAAAGATGTGCAGAAATCCGAGCTCAAAAAACTTTTACACACTCTCTAAAAGAGTGTAGAAAAAAGAATTTAGAAATCACTTTTGTGTAATGAGTACAAGTTTAACATACCATCATATCAGAAAAGTAGAAGTGTAAAACCACGTCTTTCATTAATCAACTTAACAGAAGTTCTACATCTACATATAATACATGCACATATATATATTGGTTGATTCAGAGATCATTCTCATTCTAACATATATCACTAATACAAACAACATCACATGAAACCAGTAGCGGACGCAATCATCGGTCACAGGGTATGCACTTTTAAAGAAAAAACATGAATATTCCTAAATCCTAAGGGATGAACTTTGTTTGGTGATTTTGTTTTCTGTTTAGGAAGTGCTTGTGTTGTGTTACGTCCTTCATTTTCATTTTCGTCTTCAGGCTTTGTTGCTGGTTGTTTATATGCGCATAACTGAATCCAACAGAAGACATTATTGATTGATTTGCTGTTCTTTATGACTTGCAAAATCTAAGTGTTGAGAACATGGATTGATTTTTTTTTTCCTTATTTTTATTTTATTTTATTTTATTTTATTATTATTATTATTATTATTATTATTATTATTATTATTATTATTATTATTATTATTATTATTATTATTATTATTATTTATAGGTAGAAGATCTAAAGGTCCAATGGTTATCGCAATCCAATGGCTGATTGCTAAACATATACTATAATAACAAAAGTTCTATACGAAACACCATTTAGCTAAAGAATTAACTAAACGATCTCAACCATCCATCCTCCTTCCATCCAACGGTGTAGAATAATTATCCTTTTAAAATTAAAATAGGCTAAGGGGCATTTTAGTCATATCATGTCAAACACTCTAATCAGTAACACTAACACTACTGACATTCACATAATCCCATGGGATTACTTGTGAATCCCATCGGATTCATAAATAGCCTAACACTCAAAACACATTCAAACACTCTAATCAGTAACAAAAATAACATCAACCAAACAATAATATAACA
>LBNU01034730.1:139082-160082 GCA_014162995.1 Artemisia annua
AATTGAAGAATCCAAGGATCTTTCAAGCATGTCACTTGATGAGCTAATTGGAAACCTCAAAGTTCATGAAATGATAATGGAAAAAGATTCGGAAATAGTTAAAGGCAAGAAGGAAAAAGTCAAGTCTATTGCCTTAAAAGCTAGAGTTCAATCAAGTGATGGAGAAGAAGTTGTTGAGTGAGAAGGAGACTGAGACTGAGACGGAGAAAGAGAAGGAGAGTCAGAAGGAGAAGGAGAAGGAGACTGAGACGGAAAAGGAGAGTGAGAAGGAGGAGGTTAGTGAAAGAGAAGGAGAGTGAGAAGGAGAAGGAGAAGGAGACTGAGACGGAAAAGGAGAGTGAGAAGGAGAAGGTTATTGAGAAGCAGAAGGAGAGTGAGAAGTTGGTTACATATAAATCAAAGGTTAAGAAGTCGACTGTTGTTAAGGATAAGGCAACGAACAAGGGTTCTGATGTTCTTGTTGAGAAGGAGAAGGCGGCTGATATTACAAAGGAGAAGGATAAGAAGCTTAAGTTGAAGTTTAAGGTGACGGAGCCAGTTAAGACCACTCCGAAGTCCTTGGAGAAGAAGTCTGCTAAAGTATTATCGGAAGCTAGTGTTTTGACATCCAAGAAGTCGATTCAGGAGGAAACTCAAACGAAAAGGAAATTGGTATTAGCAAAAGTCGATGATAGTTCGAAGAAACAAAAGCTCAAGGTTCAAAAAGGTATAGAAGTTGACTGTTGTTAGCATATTTTTTTGTTTGATTGAATTCAGTATGCATATTTAGTTAGCGAGTGTTTGGTATTGCGATCATAAAGTACTTATGTGGCTATTTTGTTTTTAAATTGCGAGTAACGGTTATTAGTGTTTGGGTATAGTAAATATGATTGGTCATAAAGTTATTGTTGATGTATATTGAAGCATAAATCTCAGCTTGATAGTATAAACTGCATAATAAAGTAGTGTTTGGATCTAGGTTGTTCACTGAGTTTTTGATGTTTAATTTTTGATGGTTCCTGAGCCTTTTGTTATTTCTGGTTTACTTGTGCTTATTTTATTGCTTATTGTTATCTGCTTAATAGTCATTCAACGCCTCAAAATATACTGTTCTGGAATGACGTTAATATCAAGGTTCTTGAATACACAAAATATGTGTCGGCATAGAAAACCAAATCGGGCAAAATGTCTACAAGTGCATACCACCGACCCATCTTCTATAGTACGGAGCACCTTTTTCAAAAAAAGTCAAAAGTATTAAAGATTTAAAATTTAACCTGAAAACCATATATTCATAACTAATCCCATAGGATTCAACAAGAATCCCATGGGATTCATTACTGAATCCCATGGGATTCATAACTGAATCCCATGGGATTCATATGGAATCCCATCGGATTGACAGAGAATCCCATGGGATTGACAGTGAATCCCATGGGATTCATTATGAATCCCATGGGATTCATGTCGACCCAGAGATGAATCGTCGAATAACAAGTAACATACCTTATAGTCTATAAATTTTCTCTTTGCTTCTGTTTCTTCTTCCTCTGCTTGTTCTTTTTCAAGTTCCTTATTTATCTTTCTGTAAACCCACGGATTTTTGTCTCTTATCATGAACATCTCATAACCTTCTTCTATCTTTAAATCTTGAATCGTACAAGTCCAGCATGCTTCATACATTTCCGTTTGAACAAGAAGATATATCGTTCTAGTATACACTTTTGATGCATGACGTTCAATCTGTAACTCTGTTACACAGTTTAGACCCGCGTCAAATGTTTTAAAGTCCAAATGTTATTGCCTATAATGTTGTCTTTCCATTGCTGATTCATATGACATCATGAAACTAACTAGCGTCGCTCCTAGGCTAGTGAAACTTTTGAAGAACGAGTTTTCACTCTCGGACCTTGATGTGGTTCTCATCAAACCAAACAATGGCAAGTCAATAAAATAAGCTGGAATCCACATTTCTCGTAGGTTAAACATTTTGGTCATCCATTTGTGATTTTGCAAACCAAAATCCTCAATCAACTTAGCCCATTTCTCTTCAAATTCCAACGGTTCGATGAACATATTCGAAATAATCTTGTTCAAACGCTTCTTGAAATCTGTTTCTACATATATTTCTTTACCAATCTGTTTTTGATAAAGATAGCTTTAGAACCTTATTATCAGTATAAGTAACATGATATAAACATAGGTGAATCCCATGGGATTCATACATAATCCCATGGGATTCACAGTTAATCCCATGGGATTCACAGAATCCTATGAGATTTACAGATAATCCCATGGGATTCACTGATATAAACATAGGTGAATCCCATGGGATTCATACATAATCCCATGAGATTCATACAGGATCCTATGTTATTAATCTATATATGATATGTGATAAAAAAAAACACATTTTTTGTAAACTCGATAAATTACCTTTGCTGGAATCTTTTAGTGAATATGCCACATGCAAAGTCGGTGTTTTGATTTTGTGAAAACGGCTTCAATGGCCCTCTTCATTGCTCCGTCTTAATCTGTTACCACCATGGTTGGTTCTTTGTTGAAAGCAGTCATAAATGCTTTTAGTAGCCATGTGTATGATTCAGTATCTTCATGTAATAGCATTCCAGAACCAAGTGTGACACATTTTCTGTGATTATCGACACCTGTGAATGGTACAAACACCATATTGTACCTAAAAATAATATAAGTTTTAGTGACACGATTCAATGTGACTACATACACAATCTGAAGGAATTAATTGTGAATCCCATGGGATTCTGTGTGAATCCCATGGGATTTTTTACAGTATCCATTTATGAAAAAAAAATAATTAAAAAAAAATAAACACTTACTTGTTGCATCTAAATGTTGCATCAAAGGATACTATGTCTCCAAACTCCTTATAATTGCATTTTGCAACTTCATCAGCCCAAAACAAAGCGACTAACTCACTGTTTTCAACCTTATACTGAAAGGTAAAGTTCGGCACATATATCTTTCTGTTTTCCATTTTATTTATAAGCATTTGTGCGTCACTTTCTCCTATGAACATATTAATATCCCGCAGTTCATTCTTAAAATCATCAACCGTCCCGTGAACGTATTCATACCCACCTTTTATAGTCGTTAACAAGTTGTGAGCCCGTGTTGGACCAATCTTGTTCTTTGCTGCTTTAACAATAAACAATTTTTCTGATTGTGTCATTCTTCGTTGCTTTTTTGTAAAATGTTTGTACTCTTTTGGTAAAAGCATATGGTTGTGTTCTGGAATAAACTTAACTAGCTTGTATCTTCTAGAAACGATATCCAATTCTAACCTTATACGAGCTTTACAACCTGTTATATATTAAAAAAAACAAAAAAACAAAAAAAAACATTTAAAAAACATTAGTTATACAATAAAAAAGCCATTAAAAATCCCGTGGGATTCAGAATAATCCCATGGGATTATTTATGAATCCCATCGGATTCAGAATTAGTCCCATGGGATTCAGAATTAATCCAATGGGATTCAGAATTATTCTTATGAATCAAGTTATATGTTACAAGTCATAAATATGGAGAGTTTTTCAACCTGTTACATGAATAGTTGTTTGTCTTTTTTGTTTGCCACTGTGTTTAGCGTCCAAAGTGTCGATATTAACATGTCTTGGTGCTCCTTCTTTGTTGCACATGAGGTATTTGAGTGTTACAATTCCAGATTTTGTTGTTTTTTTGACCTGCTTTTTTAATTTGAAAACCTCCCGCTTCAGCGTAGTTACTATACATTTCTATAGCTTCGTCTATAGTGTCATAGCTTTTTCCCTCTTCTGGTACAGTAATTCTTTCATCTACATAAGGCAGCCAATATACGGATCCGCCCGGTGTCACAGAGTGTTCATATAAAGTTGGTCTTGGTGATTTCATAGAATCTAAATATAAAAATCAAGGGATTCAAATAACTAAAAACACAAGAATTAACTAATTATAATTATAAATCCCATGGGATTCATACTGAATCCCAAGGGATTTATAATGAATCACATGGGATTAATAATGAATCTCATAGGATTAAATGTAAATCCCATGGGATTAATAATGAATCCTATGGGATTTACATTTAATCCTATGAGATTCATTATTAATCCCATACGATTAAATGTAAATCCCGTGGGATTAATAATGAATCCTATGGGATTAAATGTAAATCCCATATGATTAATACACAATATGTGTAAATCCCATGAGATTAATAATGAATCCTATGGGATTAAATGTAAATCCCATGGGATTCTGTGTTAATCCTATGGGATTCTGTGTTAATCCTATGGGATTTACATTTAATCCTATGGGATTAATAATGAATCCCATAGGATTAAATGTAAATCCAATGGGATTAATAATGAATCCTGTGGGATTAAATGTAAATCCCATGGGATTAATAATGAATCCTATGGGATTTACATTTAATCATATGGGATTTACATTTAATCCTATGGGACTGTGTATTAATCCTATGGGATTCATTATTAATCCCATGTGATACATTATACTGAATCCCATACAGGATCCCATGGGATTAATAATGAATCCTATGTGATTTACATTTAATCCCATGGGATTCTGTATTAATCATGTGATTCATTATTAGTGAATGAATCCTATGGGATTCATCAATGAATCCTATGGGATTCATTCATTAACAATGAATCACATGATTTATACACAATCCCATGGGATTAAATGTAAATCCCATGGGATTAACACCTCTTACAACATTAAACAAAAAAATTAAATCCCATGGGATTTTACCATGAACTTCTTTTACAGTAGCATCTTCATCTTCATCTTCTGGTAAATCACCTTCTGTAACTAAATCATCTACTAGAACTTCGATTAAGTGATTTTCATCTATATCATTGATTATTGATGAATCCGATGGGTTTGTTGATGATTCCGACTGGTTTGTTGATGAATCCGGTGGTTTTGTTGATGAATCCGTCGGATTCATGGTGATTCCGGCGAAGGTTTTGATTCCGGCGATGGTTTGTTGATGATTCCGGCTAGGGTTTGATGAATACGGTGTTTTTTTTTATGATTCCGGTGGTTTTGATGAATCCGGAGGTTTTGTTGATGAATCCGTCGGATTCATGATTATTTCGGCGAGTTTCAGCAGTTTCCGGCGAGGGTTGTTAGATTCCGTCTGTGTGTGTTAGGGTTTTGGTTTGGATGAGAGAGAAAGTTAGGTGATAAATGAGATGGATCCAAGATATTTTTTTTGTTTTTATTGAGATAGTTGATTTTACTATCTTGCCCCTCTTTGTATTTTTGGCTTCATCTAAGCCATTGGATGGAAGGTGAATGGATGGTTGGGATTTGATTATTTGTTCTTTAGATACTAGTTGTTTTGTATAGATCTCACCTCATACTATAATTAAAGTGATTTGCTATATATATCTGCTTTTGTTTTTAAAGTTTAATAAAAAAAGGTTTAAAAGTACACTATAAAAAAGATTAAACTAGTTCAACCTACTTTAATTTTAGTACCAATACTGACTTTTATATTTGTAGATGTATTGTATCACATCTAGAAGACTAAACCAGTTCAATGCTTTGTATGAGTTTAAACAAATTAGAAGAAAAAAAATGAAAATGATGGGAAATAACTGTAATCGCACATTTGAGATGTATCTAAATTAGTTAGATGCGTCTATAGTCGTTTAGATGCATGATAGTGTATATTCTAGCTCAAAATTATATGCATATACATATATAGATGTATTTTACCAAATTAAGTGAATCCACTGTGGATTTCATCCTCTATAAGTCATATACGTTGCTAATACTACTTTACATCCTTTTAACTTTAAAATGCACCTTGCAAACTAAACAAGATGCATCTAAAGGAATTGAGATGCATCTAATTCAAGTCGATGCATCTCAAATGTGTAGTTATAAGTATTTCTCATTTTTCTAATAATTAGAGTCATATTAAATAATGATTATAAATATAAGTAGATGGAATAGAATAAAACTTATTAGAGTCATATAAATAAAAAGCGTATCAACAATATGATGTCTATAAGACTTGGAGTTATGGTGTCCTTCACCACCCACAGTGTGGTACCACTGTGCGTGAATGACCATGACATCTCACGACCACCACGCGTGGAAGAGGAGAAACCGAGTTGGTAAGGTGGTGCAGACAACCTAAGAAAACACTTTTTTTTTCTTTTTGTTTGTGTTGTGTGGGGGTGTATTTGTGGAGTATATTTGTTTAAAGTAGGGTTTTTATGTGTTTGGTTAGGTTGTGACCATCACAACTGTTAGGTGGTGGGTTTGGATACTTGGATCGGTGCAAGTTAATAGCCATGTGATATTTTTTACCATAGGGAAGGATGCTCCATCAAGAATCGACATATCCCATTATTAACAATTGAATTTCGATCACTCGGTTTCTTGATTTGAAATTATTATTAGTATCATTTTTGGATATTTAGTTTAGCTTTCAAACACAGTTACTTATGGAAGTTGCCTTATATAGACCCTGGATTAAATTTCCTAGAGTTATTGTGCTAGTTAGACCGGGCGGAATAAGGAGATGAAGACCGAGTCTTCCCCTTTGAGTACGGGTCCTCCTTTCTATGGCTCGAGCATTCAACGCGTCTTCAACTATATAAAACGAGGACTTGGTCTTGGGGATGACTGACTCATTGAGTGTGTGTTTTGGTCTTTGTGTATGTGTTTCGGTGGAATGTATTTGTTTTTAAATGGGGTATGTTAATTTGGTGGTGAAGTTGGTTGTTTTATTACATTAAGTGGTGGGTAAAGTTGGTTGTAAAGAGAAAAAGTTGATGTGCCACTAGGGTGGCGGTGGTGAATGTGGTGTTGGGTTGTCCTTATTACATCTAGCCGTAACTGAAAATGAAACGGTCGTAATAGAAAACAGGTTCAACTAATACTATATGTTGATGCTACCAAAATCCGCATTGTCGAGGTCCTGAGTTGGCTGTCTGATTAATGCTAACCTAGACTTTTGGGTCTGGGCCGGATTTTGGCATGTGCGGGATGGGCGACCGCACATGGCCTTCATTTTTTTAGGGGCACCATGATTATAAACTTAGAGGCTGACTTTATTTGGGTTCTAGCATAAACTTGATAACAATGTGTTTAAAAACGTAAATGTAAATGATTTTAACAAATAAATAGATGAAAATCAATTGGTAATTAGTGTTTTCAGATTGGAGGTCAAACAGGGGCGGCAAGGGTATCATGGGACGTAGTTGAGGAAGATGATGAGTTTAGGTCATTTGCATCTGAGCCCCATTAGTTTATATATTGTACATCTTGGTCTTTTTCTTTTAGTTTTAACTACCAACTAGTCTATAGGGTTTACATTTTAACAATATCAACCCTTATTTGAGAAAGATTTACATTTTTGCAATGCGTATTCTATAGTTGTATAGTGTTTAAAATATTTTCATGGTAGACCATCATAGTTAATGTGTTTATGCGTTCGAGAGGCCTATTATGTAATTTTGGCACATGGCACTTAAAATTCACGGGACGGCCCTGTGGGTCTTTGGTAAGCAGTGCTGAAAAGTCAAAGAAATACCGATAAAGGGGTACCCGGGCTGAGCCCGGGGAAACTCCCTCTGACAATCAAGTCAGAATTAAGCATACAGAGTTTATGCATATGAATGTAATAGAGATTGAGAATCCTTTACATCATCTGATCACAACATTTATATAGGGAGATAAATATGATATGCAATGTTCAAGTTGATAAAAGATAACACTCTTAACTCACACTTGTATATATATAAAAGAATATATGGAATGATTGCATATCTTATGCATTATCAGAATATAAATAATATATATTGAGGATCTTGTTATTGGAGGCGTTTTATTTTACAAACCCAAAAAGTGCCACATACTATTGGACAAATCCTGACCGTCGGATCTAAAAAACAGTTTTTAATAATAAAAAACACGGAGGGACCAATTTTGCCAATTCCCCAAACTTACCCCAACAACCCCAACCCCTCACCCGTCACTTTCCACACACACGAACTCACACAATAACAAATTCTCTCTCTAACCGCCATTAATAACTGACACAAAAAGTCAAAATCAACCGATTTTCACAGTTAAAAACATCAACTAAACATAAAAATGGAAAAATCATCATCTAAAAAAGTATATTTTAATATTTAAAAATAGTTTTTAATTAATAATAATTAAATAAAAAGCCAAAATAATAATTTTCTTTTTCCTAAAATTTTGTTTTGTCTTTTAGTAAGTAGGAAAACTATTTTCATCCCCGTAGAATAAGTGTAGCTTTAAATTCACTTTTTATTTTGCGCACTGACGTTTATTTTACGTTTTAATTACGTTATTAGGATTTAATTACGTGTTAGGTTTACGTTTTTTTTTATGCATTTTTATTTTCTCGTAGTATAATTTAGCTTAGGTTTCCTCATAAAACCCTTTCCATTCATTTCACAAAACTCGATCCCGATCCAATCAACTCAAATTAACGCCTCATTGGGAGAAACGACCCGAGGAACGTACTTGCCCGTACTACTTCGGTAACGATCACGTCAATTATATTATATATATAGCACGTATCGAATCAAGTTTTTGGCGCCGCTGCCGGGGAGGCATTAACGAGTTGATAGTTTCGTCTTCTAGTTTGGTGTTCTGAAGATCCTTCCTCCCCGGGAAGTTACTATTTTCGTATAATAATAAGTAGTTAGTTATCGAACACTTGTAGAAAGTGTTTTAGCATAATAAACTATAAAAAGGAACCTCACTTCTACGGGAGTGTTGTAAACCGTGCCCAAATAACGAACAAAAGAAATCGCGAGGTTACTCGTTTTTCCGATTATTTTGAGTTTTACAACCGAATAAACGAGGAATACGGAAGTCTTGACATTAAATTGCAGACTGAAGAGAGCAGGTTTTTAAGTACACTGTACATTTGAGTACCCCGTACACCTCGTTCTCCCGCCTCGCCGCGCGTAAACTCAAGAGAAAAGAGAAACGTTTAATTTAGTGATTACCAAAGATAAATAAAGAATAATAACTTGTTTTTGTTTTCGTTTTTCTTTTGTAAAAACTTAAAATACGTAAAAAAAAACCCAAAAAAAACCCAAAAATAACTTGTTTTTGTTTTCGTTTTTAAGTACACTGTACAACTGTGAATCCCATGGGATTCTCTGTAAATCCCATGGGATTCATACAGGATCCTATGTTATTAATCTATATATGATATGTGATAAAAAAAAATACATTTTTTGTAAACTCGATAAATTACCTTTGCTGGAATCTTTTGGTGAATATGCCACATGCAAAGTCGGTGTTTTGATTTTGTGAAAATGGCTTCAATGGCCCTCTTCATTGCTCCGTCTTGATCTGTTACCACCATGGTTGGTTCTTTGTTGAAAGCAGTCATAAATGCTTTTAGTAGCCATGTGTATGATTCAGTATCTTCATGTAATACCATTCCAGAACCAAGTGTGACACATTTTCTGTGATTATATCGACACCTGTGAAGGGTACAAACACCATATTGTACCTAAAAATAATATAAGTTTTAGTGACACAATTCAATGTGACTACATACACAATCTGAAGGAATTCATTGTGAATCCTATGGGATTCTGTGTGAATCCCATGGGATTTGTCACAGAATCCATTTATCACAACAAAAAAAAAATAAAAAAAATAAAATAAAATAAAACGCTTACTTGTTACACCTAAATGTTGCATCAAAGGATACTATGTCTCCAAACTCCATATAATTGCATTTTGCAACTTCATCAGCCCAAAACAAAGCGACTAACTCACTGTTTTCAACCTTATACTGAAATGTAAAGTTCGGCACATACATCTTTCTGTTTTCCATTTTATTTATAAGCATTTGTGCGTCACTTTCCCCTATGAACATATTAATATCCCGCAATTCATTCTTAAAATCATCAACTGTCCCATGAACATATTCATACCCACCTTTTATAGTCGTTAACAAGTTGTGATCCCGTGTTGGACCAATCTTGTTCTTTGTTGCTTTAACAATAAACAATGTTTCTGCTTGTGTCATTATTCTTTGCTTTTTGTAAAATGTTTGTACTCTTTTGGTAAAAGCATATGGTTGTGTTCTGGAATAAACTTAACTAGCTTGTATCTTCTAGAAACGATACCAATTCTAACCTTATACGAGCTTTACAACCTGTTATATATTAAAAAAAACAAAAAAACAAAAAAAAAACATTTAAAAAACATTAGTTATACAATAAAAAAAACATTAAAAATCCCGTGGGATTCAGAATAATCCCATGGGATTATTTATGAATCCCATCGGATTCAGAATTAGTCCCATGGGATTCAGAATTAATTCAATGGGATTCAGAATTATTCTTATGAATCAAGTTATATGTTACAAGTCATAAATATGGAGAGTTTTTCAACCTGTTACATGAATAGTTGTTTGTCTTTTTTGTTTGCCACTGTGTTTAGCGTCCAAAGTGTCGATATTAACATGTCTTGGTGCTCCTTCTTTGTTGCACATGAGGTATTTGAGTGTTACAATTCCAGATTTTGTTGTTTTTTTGACTTGCTTTTTTAATTTGAAAACCTCCCGCTTCAGCGTAGTTACTATACATTTCTATAGCTTCGTCTATAGTGTCATAGCTTTTTCCCTCTTCTGGTACAGTAATTCTTTCATCTACATGAGGCAGCCAATATACGGATCCGCCTGGTGTCACAGAGTGTTCATATAAAGTTGGTCTTGGTGATTTCATAGAATCTAAATATAAAAATCAAGGGATTCAAATAACTAAAAACACAAGAATTAAATAATTATAATTATAAATCCCATGGGATTCATACTGAATCCCAAGGGATTTATAATGAATCACATGGGATTAATAATGAATCCCATAGGATTAAATGTAAATCCCATGGGATTAATAATGAATCCTATGGGATTTACATTTAATCCTATGAGATTCATTATTAATCCCATACGATTAAATGTAAATCCCGTGGGATTAATAATGAATCCTATGGGATTAAATGTAAATCCCATATGATTAATACACAATATGTGTAAATCCCATGAGATTAATAATGAATCCTATGGGATTAAATGTAAATCCCATGGGATTCTGTGTTAATCCTATGGGATTCTGTGTTAATCCTATGGGATTTACATTTAATCCTATGGGATTAATAATGAATCCCATAGGATTAAATGTAAATCCAATGGGATTAATAATGAATCCTGTGGGATTAAATGTAAATCCCATGGGATTAATAATGAATCCTATGGGATTTACATTTAATCATATGGGATTTACATTTAATCCTATGGGACTGTGTATTAATCCTATGGGATTCATTATTAATCCCATGTGATACATTATACTGAATCCCATACAGGATCCCATGGGATTAATAATGAATCCTATGTGATTTACATTTAATCCTATGGGATTCTGTATTAATCATGTGATTCATTATTAGTGAATGAATCCTATGGGATTCATCAATGAATCCTATGGGATTCATTCATTAACAATGAATCACATGATTTATACACAATCCCATGGGATTAAATGTAAATCCCATGGGATTAACACCTCTTACAACATTAAACAAAAAAATTAAATCCCATGGGATTTTACCATGAACTTCTTTTACAGTAGCATCTTCATCTTCATCTTCTGGTAAATCACCTTCTGTAACTAAATCATCTACTGGAACTTCGATTAAGTGATTTTCATCTATATCATTGATTATTGATGAATCTGATGGGTTTGTTGATGATTTCGACTGGTTTGTTGATGAATCCGATGGGTTTGTTGATGATTCATGGTGATTCCGGCGATGGTTTGTTGATGATTCCGGCTAGGGTTTGATGAATACGGTGTTTTTTTTTATGATTCCGGTGGTTTTGATGAATCCGGAGGTTTTGTTGATGAATCCGTCGGATTCATGATTATTTCGGCGAGTTTCAGCAGTTTCCGGCGAGGGTTGTTAGATTCCGTCTGTGTGTGTTAGGGTTTTGGTTTGGATGAGAGAGAAAGTTAGGTGATAAATGAGATGGATCCAAGATATTTTTTTTGTTTTTATTGAGATAGTTGATTTTACTATCTTGCCCCTCTTTGTATTTTTGGCTTCATCTAATCCATTGGATGGAAGGTGAATGGATGGTTGGGATTTGATTATTTGTTCTTTAAATACTAGTTGTTTTGTATAGATCTCACCTCATACTATAATTAAAGTGATTTGCTATATATATCTGCTTTGTTTTTAAAGTTTAATAAAAAAAGGTTTAAAAGTACACTATAAAAAAGATTAAACTAGTTCAACCTACTTTAATTTTAGTACCAATACTGACTTTTATATTTGTAGATGTATTGTATCACATCTAGAAGACTAAACCAGTTCAATACTTTGTATGAGTTCAAACAAATTAGAAGAAAAAAAAATGAAAATGATGGGAAATAACTGTAATCACACATTTGAGATGTATCGAAATTAGTTAGATGCGTCTATAGTCGTTTAGATGCATGATAGTGTATATTCTAGCTCAAAATTATATGCATATACATATATAGATGTATTTTACCAAATTAAGTGAATCCACTGTGGATTTCATCCTCTATAAGTCATATACGTTGCTAATACTACTTTACATCCTTTTAACTTTAAAATGCACCTTGCAAACTAAACAAGATGCATCTAAAGGAATTGAGATGCATCTAATTCAAGTCGATGCATCTCAAATGTGTAGTTATAAGTATTTCTCATTTTTCTAATAATTAGAGTCATATTAAATAATGATTATAAATATAAGTAGATGGAATAGAATAAAAATTATTAGAGTCATATAAATAAAAAGCGTATCAACAGTATGATGTCTATAAGACTTGGAGTTATGGTGTCCTTCACCACCCACGGTGTGGTACCACTGTGCGTGAATGACCATGACATCTCACCACCACCACGCGTGGAAGAGGAGAAACCGAGTTGGTAAGGTGGTGCAGACCATCTAAGAAAACACTTTTTTTTTCTTTTTGTTTGTGTTGTGTGGGGTGTATTTGTGGATTATATTTGTTTAAAGTAGGGTTTTTATGTGTTTGGTTAGGTTGTGACCATCACAACTGTTAGGTGGTGGGTTTGGATACTTGGATCGGTGCAAGTTAATAGCCATGTGATATTTTTTACCATAGGGAAGGATGCTCCATCAAGAATCGACATATCCCATTATTAACAATTGAATTTCGATCACTCGGTTTCTTGATTTGAAATTATTATTAGTATCATTTTTGGATATTTAGTTTAGCTTTCAAACACAGTTACTTATGGAATTTGCCTTATATAGACCCTGGATTAAATTTCCTAGAGTTATTGTGCTAGTTAGACCTGGCGGAATAAGGAGATGAAGACCGAGTCTTCCCCTTTGAGTACGGGTCCTCCTTTCTATGGCTCGAGCATTCAACGCGTCTTCAACTATATAAAACGAGGACTTGGTCTTGGGGATGACTGACTCATTGAGTGTGTGTTTTGGTGTTTGTGTATGTGTTTCGGTGGAATGTATTTGTTTTTAAATGGGGTATGTTAATTTGGTGGTGAAGTTGATTGTTTTATTACATTAAGTGGTGGGTAAAGTTGGTTGTAAAGAGAAAAAGTTGATGTGCCACTAGGGTGGCGGTGGTGAATGTGGTGTTGGGTTGTCCTTATTACATCTAGCCGTAACCGAAAATGAAACGGTCGTAATAGAAAAGAGGTTCAACTAATACTATATGTTGATGCTACCAAAATCCGCATTGTCGTCGAGGTCCTGAGTTGGCTGTCTGATTAATGCTAACCTAGACTTTTGGGTCTGGGCCGGATTTTGGCATGTGCGGGATGGGCGACCGCACATGGCCTTCATTTTTTTAGGGGCACCATGATTATAAACTTAGAGGCTGACTTTATTTGGGTTCTAGCATAAACTTGATAACAATGTGTTCAAAAACGTAAATGTAAATGATTTTAACAAATAAATAGATGAAAATCAATTGGTAATTAGTGTTTTCAGAAAGGAGGTCAAACAGGGGCGGCAAGGGTATCATGGGACGTAGTTGAGGAAGATGATGAGTTTAGGTCATTTGCATCTGAGCCCCATTAGTTTATATATTGTACATCTTGGTCTTTTTCTTTTAGTTTTAACTACCAACTAGTCTATAGGGTTTACATATTAACAATATCAACCCTTATTTGAGAAAGATTTACATTTTTGCAATGCGTATTCTATAGTTGTATAGTGTTTAAAATATTTTCATGGTAGACCATCATAGTTAATGTGTTTATGCGTTCGAGAGGCCTATTATGTAATTTTGGCACATGGCACTTAAAATTCACGGGACGGCCCTGTGGGTCTTTGGTAAGCAGTGCTGAAAAGTCAAAGAAATACCGATAAAGGGGTACCCGGGCTGAGCCCGGGGAAACTCCCTCTGACAATCAAGTTAGAATTAAGCATATAGAGTTTATGCATATGAATGTAATAGAGATTGAGAATCCTTTACATCATCTGATCACAACATTTATATAGGGAGATAAATATGATATGCAATGTTCAAGTTGATAAAAGATAACACTCTTAACTCACACTTGTATATATATAAAAGAATATATGGAATGATTGCATATCTTATGCATTATCAGAATATAAACAATATATATTGAGGATCTTGTTATTGATTCTGTTTCATGTTACAAAATCCGGTTTATCTACATATTTACTTTTAAAGTAATTCAACCACTTTTAAGGTAATGTATGTGCCCCTGTATATAGTGCAACTTCATTTTATTTAAACTTGGATTTTTTCTTCAAACTGTATTAAGTGGTGTACTGATTGTATCATTAAGTAGTAGATCATGGGTAACTCCATTACATACGGATCACACATATGACATCGATAATATGACTTTTGAGTGTTTGTTAAGTTGCACATGGCACAATATCAATTATTTTCCGAAAATTTAGTCGATGAGAAATATATACGGACGATTTGTCCCTATGCCAAGAGCCCATGAATATGCATGTTTCATGTTATAATAGCTAGTTACTTGCTATATATAAAAACGTTGTAAGTCTTTAATACAAACAAGTAAACAACATGCCCATTATAGGACTTCAAGTTGAAATATGCAATGAGGTCATACATTTAAAGTGTACCTCTACGTACCTTTATTTATAAAAGGTTTTCAATGTGAAATCAGCACTTTGATTTTTTTTTTCTAAACCATGGATGTTTCTTTTTTTCTTTTCTTTTTTTTAAGGGTTTTGTTAACAACCCAATAGGTTGTTTAAGCTTACCATAATTAAGAAACATTTTCAAATATGAATTAACTTGATATTATTACATGCCATTTTAAAACTCACTTACCTTAATTCTATGTGTTGAAACCATGATAATGATGAGTTTTATTTTGGAAATATTGTTATTTAAGGCATGCTTAAACAAAACTCATAAGGTTGTTGTTAGCAAAATCTTTTTTATAAATATGGGTTTTATTAAAAAAAAAATATCAACTAGAAAGGAATAATTAAGCCTGAACATGTCGGAAAACAACATCAACACAAGGAAACTCCACCACTAACTATGTTTTTGGTAACAAGTTTAACATACCATCATATCAAAACATACAACTACCGTAAGTACAACCACGTCTTCATTTATCAACTTAGCACAAGTTCTACATCTATGTACATAGCCACTACATATACTTGCATATTGGTTGATTCATAGATCACTCTCATTCTAATATCACTAATACAAACACCATCATAATATGATAGTGGCGGAAACAAACATCGGTTACAGGGGGTATGCACTTTTGAAAAGATCATTGTTTTTTCCGAAGTCCGTAAGCAGCCTCTCTACCTTAGGTAGGCTGTCTACATTTCAACCTCCAACATACACCGTGAAAGACGGTATTGAGACCCATAACCCGTGGAAGACAGTATTAGGAGTTACTTTACTTCACTTTATTATTTTTTCTGAAGTCTAGCATAACCTACCCGGTAGGTCTCTATTATTGGTCTCGCCCGACTACGGATGAAAATATTATTCCTACGGGATGAACTTTGTTTGGTGATTTTGTTTTCTGTTTGTCGAGGTTAGGACCCGTCATGCTTTGTGCTACGTCCTTCATTTTCATTTTCTTCTTCAGGCTTTGTTGCTGATTGTTTATTTGCGCATAACTGAATCCAACAGAAGACATTATTGATTGACTTAATTAATTTGCTAGTATGTTTTATGACTTGCAAAATCTAAGTGTTAAGAACTTCGTATTTATAGGGAGAAGATCTAAAGTGCCAATGGTTATCGCAATTCATGGGCTGATTGCTAAATCTAATCTACTTTTGTATTTTAAGTTTTAAAAAAAAAGGTTAAAGTTCAACCTACTTTAACTTGAGCATTGATACTAGACTTTTCTATTTTTAGCTGTATATATAGTATCATATCTAGAAGGCTAAACCAGTTCAATACCCTGTACGAATTAGGAACAATTGAGAATATGAGAAATAACTATAATGACATATTTGAGATGATTAGGTAGCGACCAACGCGCCTGTTAAATGGTGGGTTAGGTGATCGATGTGCTGAAAATGATCTAACATTGAGGTGAAGGTGATCGGTTTGGCAACCATTACACCCGACCTAAGTGTAAAACAATGGATAATCATTGTACAGCAAAGTCGGTAGAACGAAAAAGTTGATGGTAACTAGCTAGTGTTTATATAAGGAAATGTTGGTATGATTAATGGTGTTTAACATCTCTGCATTTTGGTCACACTATTATTTGCTACAACTATCCTCACCCAAGAGCAAAGTTAATTCAAGTCTACCATATTTTTATTTAGATTATTATTTGAACATGTATATGTTTATAATAAACATATACATAAGAACTGAGGCACCAAGATTTTGAATATCTTTAGCGGATGGTCCATCAATATTCCACAGATCCCATTAACAACATTTAAAGTGTACATCTACGTACCTTTATTTATAAAAGGATTTCAATGGGAAATGATACGCCCCGGGCTTTATATCATGTTTTATTTATTTAGGATATGTGTCGTATTAGGAAAGTGTCATTGTTTAGATATGTCTTTATACTTGGCTTGTTTTACAAGCTAGGTTATTCGGTTATATATACCGAATCATTATTATGAATGAATGAATCAAAGTTTAAGATAAACAAATCTCTAGTTCTTCCCTCTATTTTCTTAAGGAGCTCGCACACGCTAAAAGTGGTGCCTTATCCCGATACAACCCCTAACCGGGTCGTATCAATTGGTGCTTTCATTGAGGGCTCTCGTTGAGAGGGCTTACGATTAGGGTTCCAATAAAAAAAAGAAAAAAAAAATACTGTTCATCGACAATATTCATACGTACTGTTCACGCACTGTTCACGAAGTACTGTTCATCAGAAAAAAATTTTGTTCTTTGAGTTACTGTTCATGGCATCAAGCGCCAGCGATCAGGACGCGGAATACGCACTCTCTAAGCTCTTGCAAATGGGTACGGTGGCCGAATATAAGAATGAGTTTGTGGTACTTGCAAATCGAGTAAGAGGGATCTCTGAATCTTTAATTACATCATTTTATATCTCCGGACTTAAACTGACGTTACAAATAGAACTGTTGAGGGCAAGGCCTACAACTTTAGGAGAAGCCTTTTCCATAGCCCGTATAGTCGAGGCTCGTTTTGAGGCAATTGAAGAGGAGGAGAAAGAGCATATAATTGAAAAGAAATCAGATACCATTCCATCATTACAAAGTGAATTCGCTTCACCTGAGATTAAAAGGTCGTTAGATGCTGATAAATATATTGGTGTTGATGTGGTTAATAACGCGATAGATGGTGTCTTCGATATTGGCGAGAGTAATGAAGTTCATAGCAAGTTTGAAGAATTTTTAGAAAATAAGAAAAGTATGGAAGAGATTGTTGTGGGTGGTCGTGAATTTGATGGTCGTTTGGGTGAAATAAATTTGAATTTAAGCGAGGAATTAGCGGACAACGGGGTTAGTCCTATACCCACTTCTTTGGTGGCTCATGAAAGTGCACGAGTTTACCAACTATGGGAAGGAATTGGTATCTGTGATGCTCACGGGCTCATGGATAATGGACGCAACCATAAATTTGTTCAACCAAATGTGTGAAAATGGATATTGGACTCTCAATCGGCATATTCTTCGTATCACCTTGAGGGAAAGGTGATTTATGAAGGAGTAGGGAGTGTTACGACATGGGTAGCGGAAGGCAGGAGAACTACGGGAGTGGAAGATAGTACTAGGATTAGGATTAGGATTAGGATATGGGATCCCGGAATCAAGAGAAATTTTTCAAGACCACACCTTGAGGACAAGGTGATTTCGAAGGAGTGGGGAATGATACGCCCCGGGCTTTATATCATGTTTTATTTATTTAGGATATGTCTTTGTGTCGTATTAGGAAAGTGTCATTGTTTAGATATGTCTTTATGTTTGGCTTGTTTTACAAGCTAAGTTATTCGGTTATATATACCGAATCATTATTATGAATGAATGAATCAAAGTTTAAGATAAACAAATCTCTAGTTCTTCCCTCTATTTTCTTAAGGAGCTCGCACACGCTAAAAGTGGTGCCTTATCCCGATACAACCCCTAACCGGGTCGTATTAGGAAATCAGCGCATTTTTTTTTGGGGGGGGGGGGTTATACGNGAATCTTAAAATCATTCTCGTATTCGGCCACTGTACCCATTTGCAAAAGCTTAGATAGTGCATCCTGATTGTTGCTGCCCGATGCCATGAACAGTAACTCGAAGGACAGGGAAAAAAATTCTGATGAACAGTAACTATGAACAGTGTCGATGAACAGTACCAGTGAACAGTGTCGATGAACAGTACCGAAGAACAGTGTCGATGAACAGTGTCATGAACAATATTTTTTTTAAAATTCGAAACCCTAATAAAAACCCTCTCAACGAGAGCTCTCAATGAAAGCACCAATTGATACGACTTGGTTAGGAGTTGTTTCGGGATAAGGCACCACTTTTAGCGTGTGCGAGCTCCTTAAGAAAATAGAGAGAAGAACTAGAGATTTGTTTATCTTAAACTTTGATTGATTCATTCATAATAATGATTCGGTATATATAACCGAATAACCCTAGCTTCTAAAACAAGCCAAACATAAAGACATATCTAAACAATGACACTTTTCTAATACGACACAAAGACATATCCTAAATAAATATAATATGACATAAAGCCCGGGGCGTATCATTCACCACTCCTTCGAAATCACCTTGTCCTCAAGGTGTTGTCTTGAAAAATTCTCTTGATTCCGGGATCCCATATCCTAATCCTAATCCTAGTCATATCTTCCACACCCGTAGTTCTCCTGCCTTCCGCTACCGCAACCAACACCTTTTTCCTCTTCCGCCTTCCACTACCTTGGACATAACACAACACCATTCTTCCGCCTTTCGCTACCCACGCCATAACACTCCTCACTCCTTCAAAAATCACCTTGCCCTCAAGGTGATACGAAGAATATGCAGATTGAGAGTCCGCTAATTCCTCGCTTAAATTCAAATTTATTTCATCCAAACAACTATCAAATTTACCACCTCCATCCTTAAGTGTCGATATCACTCTATTCAACTCATCCTCGCCAACCTTAAGCGCTTCGCTACCACCCATAACCTCTTCAACTCCAATATACTCATCAGCATTCAATGACCCTTCAGCCTTATGTGCAGCAAGTTCACTCTCTAATGGTAGAATGACATCTATTTTCTTTTCAACGATGTGCTCTTTCTCTTCATTTGCAATTGTCTCAAAACGAACCTCGGTGATACAAGTTTTGAAGAAGTCTTCTCCCAAAGTTAAAGGATTGGACCTCAAAAATTCCCAAATATCTATGTTAGCGAAGCGTGTTTCAGCCGCACGGGTCAATGAAAAAGCTTCGTCTAGAGTTCTGGGATTTAACCGTAAAAGTAAACATTGTAGATCTAGTTTAAGTCCGGAGATATAAAACGATTTGAGTAAATTTTCAGAGATCCTAGATAATGACTCACATGACTCTTCCTAATATGATTCGAATGCAACATAAATAAAAGATAGATAGTTATCCAAAGGCGTATCATTCCCCACTCCTTCGGAAATCACCTTGTCCTCAAGGTGTGGTCTTGAAAAATTTCTCTTGACTCCAGGATCCCATATCCTAATCCTAATCCTAGTCCTATCTTCCACTCCCGTAGTTCTCCTGCCTTCCACTAACGCAACCAACACCTTTTTCCTCTTCCGCCTTCCGCTACCTTGGACATAACACAACACCATTCTTCCGCCTTCCGCTAATTCCTTGCTTAAATTCAAATTTATTTCACCCAAACGACCATCAAATTCACGATCACCCACAACAATCTCTTCCACACTTTTCTTATTTTCTGAAAATTCTTCAAACTTGCTATGAACTTCATTACTCTTACCAATATCGAAAACACCATCTATCGCATTATTAACCACATCAACGCCAATATATTCATCAGCATCTAACAACCTTTTAATCTCAGGTGAAGCTAATTCACTTTGTAATGATGGAATGGTATCTGAATTCTTTTCAATTATATGCTCTTTCTCCTTCTCTTCAATTGCCTTAAAACGAGCCTCGACTATATAGGCTAAGGAAAAGGCTTCTCCTAAAGTTGTAGGCCTTGCTCTCAACAATTCTATTTGTAACGCGAGTTTAAGTCCAGAGATATAAAACGATGTAAGTAAAGATTTTTTTTTTGGGTAAAGGGATCTCCACCCTGGAAAAATATATTAACCAAATAAACTTTTAAAGTACAATGGAATGTGGCTGAAGTACCACATTAACCTCAAGCAAACGCTTGAACAACCACTAGAACATTTATGACATGCCATAAATGAACAACTAGCTACGAAAAACTAGAACAACCATGAAAGAAAAAACATGCACGAATC
>LBNU01034730.1:163340-180638 GCA_014162995.1 Artemisia annua
ACCCGGAAATGCAAAATTTGACAAGTCCACTGTTTGTTTTATGTCAACCGGTTCTTGGGAACCGGTTCGACCGGATATTGGGACCGAACCGGATTTGGAACCGATCCGGAACCGGGTATACCGGTCCCGGTTTTTATGCCTCCGGATCCGAAAAGAACCGAACCGGATTAGAACCGGATCCGGTTCTTTGACTTTGACCATGAACCGGCCCCGGTTTGGAACCGGTTCCGGTTTTTGGCCGAACCGGGTTTTGGCCACCTCTATCCGGGATAGGCAAAATAATGAAGTATTTCGAGCTTTCAACAGGAAAAAGCTATTTCAGATTCTCATTTGATTTAATCGTTATTGCGAGTAAACGGTCGCTATGGGATGAGCAGTCGATAACGATCTTGATTTGTTTATAGTAGGCAGATGCGAAGGTGTCAAGTCGAGGTTGACCATTGAGTTGACCTAATGTAGTCAAGTTACAGTGACGTGTCAGGATAGTTCGATTTTGCAGCCACAGTTTGTGTACTGCTAGTGATATGACATCTAATTTGTTAACTCAATATTAGTTAAGAAACTATAAATAAGTAAAAGTGAATTGTTGTAGCTAAGTAGCTTTACTCTAATTTGTGAGATCAATTTTTTTGTAAACAATATCAAACTTGAAATCTCAATTATATAATTGTTTTCAGAATCAAATCCGTACACTGTAGGATTTAAGAACCATGCAAGGTTCTTAACATCGTAAAATTACATGCAAAAACGGTAAAAGTTTATTCTAGAATCATATTCTTCATGATTCTTTACAAGTATAGAAATTTTCCAATACTCCGTATGTGTCTTGTGAGCAAAGGCAATTAAATTATCAAACTTTTACAATCCTAGATTATAAATCTAGGAGCATTGGAAGCCAGATGGGACCTTCTTTCCACAATAGCTAAGCAAGAGACTGAGTGAGACCGGGACATTGAGATTAATGCCCAAGATATTAGCCATAATGGCAGTGCAAAGGCACACAGCAGCCTCTAGATCGGCTAGGCCACCGATGAGAGTACAACATGGAGTCTTTGGTGGTGTTCCTACGACTAGGTGGACAAGGTCATGTTATTGGTACTAATAATATAAACGAAATTGAGGACGTGATAAACACTGTCCTTAAAGAATATTAGCCCCCACTATAAACGCCGGTGGGATTCGAGACTAAATTCTTCCCAGGATTCGACCTCAACGATTAGAAATTTATGCAGCGTACATAGATTTCTCTATGAACATCATCAGATTGCATGTTGTATGTTTTGTGAATTTGTAAGTTTTCTGTATATCTTACAGACGCCCAAATGCACCCTTATATAGATGTAAAACCGAACCATTGTGACCCTTGGTGAAACGACATGACTTTTAAGAAAGTCAACTGTAAAAAATGAACCAACACAATGGTTACCTTTTCCCTCCAGAAATAACTGCCAACAGAATTAATTCTGTACAAAAAATAAGGACGAAATTATTTTTCTAAGGCAAAGGATGCAAAGGTGCAAAGTGCTAAGTCTATGATTAATTAATATATTATAAGTATATATATAATATATATCAAATTAATCATCCACTAGTTTCCCTCCAAAAAGCCTCCTAAAAGACTTTCAAACATGTGAGAGAAATAGCACTTATAAACTCTCTTTCACTTCTCTTTTCTATCTATGTGGGATAGAAAACAATACACAAACATTATTGATAAAACCCATAAGTTCTAACAATCCCCCACTTGGGTTTTATTAACAATATCCAACAGATTATGCATAAGTTAAGGTAGCTTTCGCCTTGAACCTTAACATAGTGTATACCCTTCAAATAGCCTAACAGAATCAATGGATGCTATAAAGCATTGAACCATGATCCTTTGTGTCAAACTCGGAAAGATAACACACATAACATGTTAACTGATGTTCATAACATGGTAGCACTATTATGGCCATGTGCTAATCCCAGTTTCATGGACATCTCCANTAGCGTATTACATTTCTTCAATTATTCAAGTCATGTAAGGTAGCTACATAACTGGAAATCTCGTAGTTTTGGTATTAAAAAGCAATATTAATCGACAATTCACTCATTTAGAATTGTTTGCTGGCAAATTTGTTTTCTTTAGCAATCGGTAACAAATAATAAATTTTGAATATCCAATTACTACAATTATGCTAACGGCAGTATTGCATAACCCAAAATCATTGGACTCTCTGCTTTATGCGGACTGATATAAAATCTTGTATGGAAAATGGTTTTTTTTTATTGTTGTTGATCCCTAGGATTCTTTCTTGTTCCTGATCTCTTCAAATCTGTGTCTTAGGGTCTATTAGAGGAGATCGTGATAATGAAACCATTTGATTACTAAATAAAAATCATAAACAATAAAGCAAAATCATGGAAACCAAATTAACATACCAAATAAACAATTTCCATAGGAGCATCTTATGCCCTTTGTTGATCAGTCACATAGAATGAAAACATATATTGTCTCATAATCATAAGAAGAGTATGAAGACAATAAAGACATACCAAATTTACGTAATTTTAGCACCAATTAAAAAAGTTTTCATGCTATAAGCTAGCGTAACTACCCTATTACTCAAATATCACCTCAAAAAATGAAGAACATTAGCATTGTCGATTATAGCATTCATTTTTAATGCTCTTGTTTCATTGAATGTACTGCTAATGTATGAATTCTAGAACTTGCTTTAGTGATGCATACTGAGACCGCTAGTTAGATCACATTCATGTGATTAACATCTACTAAGTGACAAGAGGCATTAGGATTAACCCATGGTTTTAGTCTATGTTTATTATAGTCATTTGACTTCATTGGTCATTTGAGTTTCCCCGACCCTTTTGTTTAGTTTACACGCCACAAAAAATTATAACGCCCAAATCGCCTTAGCCCACATCTATTCTGTTATTGTGAAAGGATTATATGCAAACAACACCAACGGCTTTCACACTTGACTTCACAGAAATGCCGAAGGGTTACACCCGTGCAGACTAAATAGAACAGGTTAGTGGAAATAAGAAACGAGTTACGAAATAGAATGAGAGTAATGAGAAAATGAAAATATGATGGTAAAAATATGATAGTATTTTCATTTAAGGGTTAAACGGTAATTATCCAAGTATAATATTTATCCAGGATAAATATAAGAGGGTAATAAATGACAAAACCCAAACCCATGGGGTTTAGGGTTTCGTTCGACCGAACCTATATGGGGAGGGATTAAGTTTGACTTTGTGTCAAACTTAATTACTTGGTGAACAAGGATTAGGCTTTCATAATCCTATTAGAACCTTCTTTATTATCCTATAAATAACAAAGGCTTTCTAGGTTCACTCAAAACATTCCTTATAACCATTAATCTCTCTCTCTCCTCTCCTTTTCATTGATCGGTCGACGTAAACCCTAAAAGGTTTAAAACTCTTGAGAACCGATCCCAAAGTCGACCTAGCCAACTTCCCTAAGTCGAATACTAGACAATTTAGGGTTTTACCCAATTTCATTCTTAACTAACTTGCATAGGTTTGGAGCCTTAGTTCTATTTTTGTAGTTGATGCATGGTATTGCAACCTCACAAGGAGGTTTACTTCTCAAAGGATCCTGAGAAGTTTTGCAATCTTTTAGGCAGTGTACCTGATCATTGTAGTGTAGTATAGGTAAATTCGGGGGATTTGATCGTTCTCTAGCGGAATATTGTCGTTAGGTGGAAGTGTATGTCGAATTAAGTCTAAAGGTGAGGGATGATTCTATTTATGTTTTTTATGTTTCTTCAGAAAGCAAATAAAATCTTGGTTTTGAAGGGAAGGACGAAATTAGTTGCTATCCAACTAACCAAAAAGCTACTAAATAAAACAAAAATTAAAATAACAAGAAAAGTAAATGTGATGAACTTCTTATGATGGGACAAACGTGTTTACTTAGATGTCACTACTCCCTAGTTATCTTTTATTGAATTGTTGAATTGTCACGTCGTTTGTTTTAGTTGAAGCGTTTTATTTCTTCATACCAGTTATGGGGGTGTACTACATTCCCCAACTCTATGAATATTAATTTCACCTATAACCTTAAGTTAATCAAGCAATCAAAGGATCATAAATATTAATTCATGCATTAAATGCACCAAGAAAAACCTATATTGTACGATATGGTTACGTTTCCTAAGACGTTCAAGCTTGTTACATAACAGAAGTCAGCCAGTTTCCTTAGTCTAACGATAAGCAATCAACTAAGCAATAGACAACGCAACATGTCAATAACTAGGTTTCATAAGATCTAAGCAAACACAAATAAACTTAAGCTAGCATGTTAAAGTGAAGAAAGGATAAACAAAGAATAAAACAACACATAGACATACTGAATGATTGATAAAATAACTTATCTTCAATAAAACATGGGTAAAAGGCTGAAAAAGCCCTACAAGTGCTCTGCGATTCATATAGGGTTTTGTACCAAAAGATGTCACACTTAATGAAAATAAAATGAAAACTATATATAGATTTACAATGCTAACGGCGTCAGGTTATGGGTTCTGACTACGTCAGCCCGCCGTGTTTAGGGTTTCGTCTTGTGCAAGTCGCCGCTCTGACATCGTCGCTCAATGAATCCTGATGCCGTCTGCTTCAGTCTTAGCCATCCCTTAATAACCTCTCTGAGCCGCATCTAATAACTTTAAAATGTGACTCCCTTCTTCAAACTACACCTGACGCCGTCATGTTGAAATTCTTAAAAGTTTTCTAAAGCGAGGTATGTAAAGTTTTCATCCAGCTCAAATAACAAGTGAAGGCGTCACGTTAGAATGTGTGACGCCCTCAACCTTCCTTTTCTGACGGGTTTTCGCGACTTCGTCATTTTCTTCACTTTTTCGTCCAAACACGTCCAAAAAGTGCCATTTTCTAGAATTCTCGTCCCAAGTACCTAAAATATCAACAAAAACGATTTGAGGCAATATTTGATCATATTAACACGATTTTGGGTTTAAATAACTCCTTAAAAAGGTATCAAATAAATCCTTATTAAATACCCCTACACTTGGGATTTGCTTGTCTTCAGCAAATGAGCTTTTATTCTAATCAATTTACAAGTTATGGTTCATTTAACATTAATATAAAAGTAATTACAGCATATAATTGATCTACGTTAGTCAAAACAAGCACGAAAATTATATACTAGCACCTCACAATAAGTGTTTGGATTCTCACATCTCTCAGGTGTAATAAGTCTATTATATAACACATATGGAAACGGGAAAAAATAACACTCTCTACCTGTCATAGCACATAGATTATCATAGGCTTGGGAAAGGATCAAACATCCACCACTTTAGCGTAACCACATAGGATAAACTATCAAAGAGGTCTTTAAAAGTAACGTTAGGTGTAAGGGTATCGAAAACAGGGTTTGTTGGATAAAGGGATTTTTTTTCTGGTTGCAAGTTAATTATCTTGGTCAATTACATGTATAATGAGGCGTTGCTAAGCCAAGACTCGACTCAACTTGCTAACTACTAACTCTTTTTTGTATTTTTTCAAGACACTATATTGACTTAAACATAAATAAAAGATGCGGATGGTAGTCCGTATGTTTTTTCACTTTTCTTTTTCTACTTTTTTTTTCATTTTTGTTAAATACACTCTTGCCCTACTATCCAAAATAATACATCAAAACGATCTTGCATCCTCCCTACACTTGAACTTTAACATAACTAATTTAATGACCCGAATTAAGAAAATTAAAACACTTGGAGCACTTTAAACGTTAATGTATATAAGGGGTAATGATTTTCCCTTCCACTCCATGACGACTAGTACATTTACCCATGAGTTCCAATCATCCCAAAACCGTATTTACAAGATATGACTCGACTTAGCAACCATGTAACCAATCAGACAATTGACAAAGGGTTTAACAAATAACAATAAAGCACTAAAAGTGAGTGCATACAAGGTAGGCTAAGGCTATTTGGGTGTATATTTGGGGGTGGATTTTAAACAATGTTCTTCATTAATATTTCGAAATCCACCGAAATATCACGAGAATCGCGAAAAAGATAGGCTCTGAGGGTTGTACTAGGCGTATCGTGTACTAAAGATGAGTACATCGCAAGGGTGTGAGAAAATTACTTGACCGGTGTAGCCAATGTAATTGCAAAACGTGTTTAAAACAAAGGGTTATCCTAATGCCTCTTATCTTATATAAATCCTAACTACACGAATGTAGTCTCGCTAGCGGCCTCGGGATGTATCACAAACGCAAGTTCTAGAATCTATATACTACTGGTACACTTATAAGCATTAAAGGTGAATGCTTTTTCCTAAAGATCTAAAGGCGAACCTCACATATTTGGGGTGTAATTTTTTGAGTGGTAGATTTTTTATGCTAGCTATATAATTCCTATTCATGAGCGCTTATTAAGACTAAAGTTTCACTCCTATATGTTGTAAAAAAAATTAAAATTTGGTGCCAAATTTACCCTAACAAGTACTCTTAGTTTTATTATGCATTTACTCTAAAACAAAACAAAAATCAAGTAGAGTTATAGTTTCTAAGGTATCCCATTTTACCCTCTCTACACTTAAACTGAACATTGTCCTCAATGTTCCTACAAAGTATAAAAGTAATGATAAAAGAGAGAAAGAAACTAGTACTCTCCTGATTTGCTCGGCATGCATGGACGATGTGAAGACATGGTTAAATCTTCCTCCAAGAAAATAAATATCAATCAAGGCTCATCCAACTTCCTCTTTATCTTCTTGTCCAATATAACCTGTAATTAACTAAGAAAACGAAATACAAAACCTCGCATAAATCGGCGGTCAAATCTACATATAAAAATTAAATCCTAGAAAGCAAAGTAAGATATAACGCTTGCAAAATAAATGTCTACAGATTACTGAAAATTTAAAATTTTGATAATTTTTCAAAAAAATAAGAATTTCAACAAAAAAACAAAATCTGTAAAACTGTATAGATACAATGCCTGACGCCGTCAGGTTGTAAAGGCTGACGCCTGCAGGTGTGATCTGACAGTTTGGTTATATTTTGTTTCTAGAAAATTTCTAGAAAAATCCGAATTTTAGAACCTGGAAAAATTACAGAACATTCATTGTGACTCGATACAAGCATTTGACTCTAAAAAACACATAAATATATATGCTAATCTTTATTTGTTATTGTTCATGTTCGATTCAGTCATATAAACAAATGTGATCTTCCCTACACTTATTTTTTGTAAAATACCTCTATGTAATTAAGATTAAGTTAAAGACAAAATAAAGCATTTTCACAAATCATTTACGACATGAACAATAAATAAAGAAAGATGGAGCATACATATGAAATCAAACATAATAAAATAAACATGCAAGCAAACAATTAAAATCTTGGTTTCATTAGATCTAAGCAAAAACAAATAAACTTAAGCTAGCATGTTACAGTGATGCAATCAACTAAACAATAAACAACGCATCAATAATCAATAACTAGGTTTCATTAGATCTAAGCAAACATAAATAAACTTAAGCTAGCATGTTAAAGTGAAGAAAAGATAGATAAAGAATCAAACAACACATAGACATATTGAATGATTAATAGAATAACTTATCTTCAATAAAATATGGGTGAAAAGGGCTAAAAAAACCCTACAAAAATCGTCTAGAGTTTTGTACCAAAAGATGTCACACTTAATGAAAATAAAACGAAAATACAATGCTGACGGCGTCAGGTTATGGGTTCTGATGTTGTCAGCCCGCCGTGTTTAGGGTTTCGTCTTGTGCAAGTCGTCGCTCTAACGCCGTCGCTTAATGAATCCTGATGCCGTCAGCTTCAATCTGACATCGTCCCTAATAAACTCTCCGAGCCGTCTCTAGTAATTTTAAAACGTGACTCCCTTCTTCAAAATACTGCTGAAGCCGTCAGGTTGAAATTCCTAAAAGTTTTCTGAAGCGACGTGTGTAAATTTTTCATCCAGCTCAAATAACAAGTGACGACGTCAAGTTGGAATGTGTGACGCCGTCAGCCTTCCTTTTCTGACGGGTTTTCGCGGCTTCGTTGTTTTCTTCACTTTTTCGTCCATGCACGTCCAAAAAGTCATTTTCCAGAATTCTCGTCCCAAGTACCTAAAATACAAAAAGAAACGATTTGATATAATATTTGATCATATTAACACGATTTGGGGCTTAAATGACCCTTTAAAAAGGTATCAAATAAATCCTTATCAGTAGTAATGGTGAATACCCGACGCTGTCCAAGAGGTGATATTCCAGAAACCCTAAGATGATATCGTGTAGCATTAAGAGCAAGAAGAAGGTATTCTGTGCGGATCAATAAAAGGTTAAATAGCTTATGCGTAACAGGAATAACAAATAAGTAATCCTAAATATCCTTTTTATGTGTTAGATTAGGTTATATCCCTGATTAGAAGATCTAACTACTAAGGTTTTGGTCTTCACAACTTTGTGTGTTTATTTCCGCTATTCATGTTTTATAGCTGTGCGGGTGACCACCAGAACTCTACAATGGTATTAGAGCTACTCTAATTACATATAAACTACTTAGGGTTCTTAGTAATTTCTAAGTTTATCATAAAAATTGAATTTTGGTCGATTTATTGCTTATGGTTTGTTATGGGTTTTGTTTTTGTAGCTAATAGTGTTTAATAATCAAAATGGGTTTTTCTAAACCCTTTAGAGTTAGGGTTTTTCCATAGTCCAAATACAAAATGGGTTTTTTAACACATCCGAGCCATATTGTTAAGGCTTATAATGGTGTTGGTGGTGTTAACGGTTGTGTTTTTTGAGATTGGGTGATTATGGTGAGTTTCGCAATCATGTTTTAGGCCTTTTATTTCATGACCCAATATGTAAAAATAGATAGCATGACCTTGAGAGTTTGGCCAAAATATGTTGCGCGCGATGCGTGTTTTTAGTAATGCTGCCGAAATCATGTTGTGTGTTTAGAAATGATGCTATTTGTGTCTTGATGATTTGATTAGTTGTAACTTGGCGGGGAAATAAACACAGTTTTATTTGAGAATGAAACCAGTTTTTTGCAGCCAAAGATAAAATCTAAGCCAAATTTTTAAATGATGAAAATTTACCCTTTTCTAAAATTTAAACCTTTGAAAAAATAGCAGTTTTGAAATTTTTTGAACATTTTGAATAAATTTCATTTTTCAATTTGTAACCGAAGAACCAAATCATTTGCATAACAATTCTGAGTTGTGATCTCTTAAAAAGTGAAAAAAAAAAAGAAAAAAGAAAAAAATCTAGAAAGCCTATCATCTAGTGCCATGTGTCTCTCACCCACTCCCTCCCTTTTTTCTTATTAATTTTGGTTAGGGGGCATTTTGGTCTTTTTAACCCGTTTTTTTATTCCACCCAAAAACTTCAAACGTAAATAACTTTCAAACGACAAGCTTTTATGAAAAACCGATTTCACCATAATTTTTGAAATTTAATTCTCTTTAATTTGATATGCATTATGATATATGAATCACAACTTTTTTTTTTCAACTTTTTAAATGGGTGTTAATTTTCTTGAATTTTTTGGCATTTACGGCTTTAATTTTGTCTAGTTTAAAGGCCGAATTTTGCAAAATTAAAGATGAAAGCTGTAGCTTTGTGGTCATTCTTTACCCAAAAATTTGAATCACTCAAATCCGATATAATGTGAGTGAGATATCGCACGTTAAAGATGAATAATAACTGATGAACGTTATAAAAAATAACTGATGAACGTTTTAAAAAATAACTGATGAACGCCATAAAAAATAACTGATGAACAATATCAAAAATAACTGATGAACGTTATAAAAAATAACTGATGAACGTCATAAAAAATAACTGATGAACAATATCAAAATTAACTGATGAACGTTATTTATTAGAAAACTGCTGAACATTTTAAAAAACAACTGATGAACATTATAAAAAATAACTGATGAACGTTATAAAAAATAACTGATTAACAATATCAAAAATAACTGCTGAACGTTATTTATTCGAAAACTTCTGAACATTATAAAAATAACTGATGAACATTATAAAAAAAATAACTGATAAACGTTATAAAAAAATAACTAATGAACTTTATAAAAAATAACTGATGAGCAACGATATCTAACTTATAAACAAAATTTAATAGAACTGATGAACATTGTGATGAACAACAATATTTTTTTATTGATGAACAATTGATGAACATTTTTTTATTGATGAACAACTGTTTTTGTTGATGAACAACACTTTTTATTGATGCACAAGTTCTTTTATTGGTGAACAATGTTTTTATTGATGAACGACGATTATTGTTGATGAACCACGGGAACAACTAAAATGGTTCTGATTAAATCATCTACTATTAATAAAGTAAACCTTTATTATTAAATAATAAAGTAAAAACCTACTCTATTAGTGAAGTAAAAAGAGCGAATTACTTAAATGAACGTTTTATGCAAGTAGATATCCAAAATGAACCTCGCTCATAAAATTATCTAAAATGAACATTTCACATTTTATCCGTTAGATGTATTGCTAAATTAGTTTCTAACCGTTAGACGAGTAAAAGGAATACTAGGCGAGGTGTAGGCCAGGCGTATGTGATTGAGAAAGATAAGAGGGTTTAGGCGAGCTGTAGGCGAGTTGTAGGCGAGGGTTTAAGCGAGGTGAGGGTTTAGGCGAGGTGTAGTGATCAGCGAGGATTCTTGGGTCTGGGCGAGGATCTACGCGAGCGTTTTATGCAAAATGAGTCTGGGCGAGGATCTGGGCGAGGATCTAGGCGAAGGTCGAGTAGTTAGCATGTATTCGACTCTTGGGCGAGGTACATGCGAATATCTGGGCGAGAGGGTTAATTTTCATGTATAGGTCCAAATTATCTTGGGATTCTGGACGAGGTTAAAGTTTCACTTTGGTGATTTCATAATTCAAACTAGCTGGCATTTCATTGGATACAATTTTTATTGTTTCGAGAATCCTTAATTTACATTTAAATTGTGACATTGCTTTTGTCTTGATATGGCCAATCAATAAGGAGACAAAGACACCTAATAATTTTATGGACACTTATTCAATAATAAATACAAAGAAATTTTGCTGGGAACAAATATACAAAAGAGGATAGGGTTAATTCTTTCAAAACGTACCATACTTGCCCAAAAAATCACTTTTGAGTATCGACCTTTTTTTTTTCCTTATTGGGGTACTAAACTTGCATTTTTTGCCTCTTTTACGCATTTTCGTACAATTTTATGACATTTTTGCCCCTGGATTTTTAAAGATTTGAGGGGCAAAATCGTCCCAAAGTGCGTAAAAGAGGCCAAAAATTTGAAGTTTAGTACACCAATGAGGAAAAAAAAAAGGTCGATACTCAAAAGTGATTTTTTGGGCAAGTATGGTACGTTTTGAAAGAATTAACCCAAGAGGAGGATAATAGCTTGATAAACCGACACGCATCAATCTTTCAACCCCATGTTGGAGGAATCAAATTGTGGGGCGAGTTATACATATCTTGGGAGTATCTGGATGTAGGAGAGTGGGAGAGGTTCTAAGCGAGGTTCTGAGCGAGATCTGGACGAGGTTCTCGTGAGATTTGGGCGAGATGGGTGATTCTGATGAAATGGACAATGAAGCAGTTGTTAAGGCGTATGTCAATATTGTTGCTGGTGCATGTATTTCACTGGTTATGTGATCCTTTAACTTTCATTGTTGCAACTTGCAACATCTTTTATAAAATCAGCACTTGAGCCTCCTGTCAATCGGACATGGGACATTTATAAACAAATAGACATTTGAAACACTTTTAGTTACATTATTACTTTAGTGCAAAAATATTCTCTCACTGCAAATATAATAGGGCTGGGCGAATCTTATTGATTTGTGCGATGATCTTGGGCGAATATAAAGTGAAAAAGTTGATTGTGACATATATTGGTCACTTTGGTAAACGATGTAAAAAGGGTCCATTCCGGTAAAACCGGTCAGTATAACGTTTCGAAAACTTCTGAACATTATAAAAATAACTGATGAACATTATAAAAAATATAACTGATAAACGTTATAAAAAAATAACTGATGAACTTTATAAAAAATAACTGATGAACAACGATATCTAATTGATAAACAAAATTAAATAGAACTGATGAACATTGTGATGAACAACAATATTTTTTTATTGATGAACAACTGATGAACATTTTTTTTATTGATGAACAACTGTTTTTGTTGATGAACAACACTTTTTATTGATGCACAAGTTCTTTTATTGGTGAACAATGTTTTTATTGATGAACGACGATTATTGTTGATGAACCACGGGAACAACTAAAATGGTTCTGATTAAATCATCTACTATTAATAAAGTAAACCTTTATTATTAAATAATAAAGTAAAAACCTACTCTATTAATGAAGTAAAAACCTTTTATTTGCTATCCTACGTACCTTCGTCTCCTTCATACTTCCATTTTTTCTTTGTGTGTAAACTGTAAACCACTTGACCACTCAATCATCCACAAAAGTTGAAACCAAAAGACCATTAGACCTGCACTTTTCTTTTACGTTGACCCAAGTCAACCCATAACATCTCGGTATATAAACCCACTCGCCACTCTCACCCTTTTCACACCTAAAAAACATGCAAACATCCTTTCTCTCTCTTTCCCAAAAGAAATAATCAATGTACGGTCACAGTGGTCAAACCACCGCAACTCTGTCGGTTAATGATCCGGTGAAATAGCTTGATAAAATGTCGTTGGTGACAGCGTTGCCGCCGTTGATGGTGCCGCTGGTGCCGTCGGCGGCCAAGAAGTTGAGAACGCCGTCGAGGAGTGGGTATGGTTCAGTTGAGAGAGAGATTGATATTAAAGCTAATCATTTCTTGGGTATGGTTCAGTTGTGGCCTGTGGGTTTGACGATTAGAAGATGAAGATATGTTGGAGGCATATAGATTATTATGAATGACGAGTATGCCCTTAAATATGTATATGTATTTTTTAATTTGAGTAGATCTTATATTATGATCCAATGGCTGTAAACACTTTTTAGACTTTGTAAAATACCACACTTTTTAAATGATCGTCTACCTAACAATTCTATGATTCAAAAAAAACCCAATTACGAAACCGAACTCTTTTAGAGTATGTTTTACAAGAATGAACCGTTTTTACTTATTTTACGAGAATAACCATTATATGTCACTCTCAACTATGTCACTATCAAGGACCACTTAAAAGCAATAGAAACTCGCCTAAGCCTCGCTCGTACACCTCGCTTGGGACTTGGACCATTTATGTTTCAACTCTTTTTTTAATTTGCATGGATACTTTTATGTTCGAATTAATATATGATAACTAGTAGTATTCAACGCCATATTTGAAGACAAAAAGCCCTCGCCTCTAACCTCGCATTCGCACACGGGCATGGGTACTTATAACTAGACAAAAAGCCCTCGCCTCTAACCTTGCATAGGGCCTCGCACACGGGCTCGCCCAGGGCCTCGCCCAGACCCATAGGGTTCGCA
Organism: Artemisia annua; assembly: GCA_014162995.1. NCBI lineage: Eukaryota > Viridiplantae > Streptophyta > Magnoliopsida > Asterales > Asteraceae > Artemisia > Artemisia annua. Next base: position 176,877 of record LBNU01034730.1, read on the forward strand.
CAGGGCCTCGCCCAGAGCCTCGCACAGGGCTCGCTTGTGATTTTTAAAAATATTTCTCAAAGACCAAGTATAAAAAGACCAAGTATAAGTGAGTTTTTAACCAATTCGTGATGTTTTAAAAAAATATTTGCCAAACTATGGGGATCTTGAAAATATTATCCAAGTCATAGCATATTTTAAATAAACCATGACATTCATTATTAGTGTTATTAAGCACATTATTTTAACATTTTTCATGATGCTTCGATGATTTCATCTATCCATAACAAAAAATTCATCCATGCAATTATATTATATCAGTTGCAATTTTTTGTAACACAAATTAAATCTAACCATTTGGTTTCCGTAATTATGAACATGATTTGGCTTAGTACTCATATTTGATTCGGAACTGGTTTAGTGAATACAAAGATTGCTAGTTTCGAATTATTTCAAAGAATTATAGAGCACCTCACATAATAAATTTGTGTTGTCAAAGTTATATTGAAAAAATTAATTGTTTATGAATTAATAATTAATAAAGAATATTTATACGTTGGCTAAAAACTCAAGTATAACTAGCCCTTATGTTTCGCCGCACACCTCACATAATAAATTTCTATGCCCCTATGTTTTGGTAAATACTTTTTAAAAACACCATGAGTTGGCTAAAAACTCAAGTATAACTAGCCTCCCTTGAAAGTGTTAATACCTCTACCCTAAACCCTAGCCTCGCCTTCAATGTCGCTGCACACATCTCCATCGTCTTCAATGTTGCTTGCACACTAACATGATTCAGAAACACAATTCAATTCAACAATCCCACATTCAATTAACTTTCAATTCATTATCTTCCTCCCCTCTTTAAACCGATCCAAAGCTTTGAGACAAAATAATAGGAAGATATTGTATTTTGTGGTTTTGTGGCGTTGGGGTTTGTGGAGTTTTGTGGGGCTTGCAACCGATCCAAAGCTTTGAGACAAAATAATAGGAAGATATTGTATTTTGTGGTTTTGTGGCGTTGGGGTTTGTGGAGTTTTGTGGGGCTTGCAACCGATCCAAGTGTGTGGGGCTTGCAACCCACGTTGGTTTGTTCTTTGTGGAGTTTTGTGGGGTTATTGTGGTTTTGTCGTTAGGGACAATTTGTTTGACTTGCACACATCTTATTCACAATGGCGGCGGCTTCATGTCCGGTATTTTTATACATAAAAGTCAACATATTGTTTGTCTTAGAGTTTTTTTTTTTCTTTTTTTGTTTTTGTTTTTTTTTTTTTTTTTTTTTTTTTTTTTTTTTTTTTTTTTTTTTTTTTTTTTTTTTTTTTTTTTTTTTTTTTTTTTTTTTTTTTTTTTGTTTGTTTGTTTTTTGTGTTTGTAGACTTTTCAGGCAACAGTGAGCTTTCGTGGCCGTTTTAGTTTGTTGAAAAAAATTAGATCCATGTATGGTAAAGATGTACTTGTTCGTATGTTTAGGATTCATTGTTTTGGTATTTGGTTAGACGTACCTTATATTGACCAAGAATCTAATTTAGTTCANATATATTGACCAAGAACCTAATTTAGTTCACGGTATGCTTCTTAGGCAAGAAGAAGTTAACGAAGATACTCATAATCAGTCTCATATGTTAAGGTTTAATGTAGGTGATTATTATTGCAATTTTGGCCGTGTAGAATTTTGTCTCATGACTGGTTTAAAATTTGGTGACTTTAATCTTAGTGACTTTGAAAACGCGCCTACACCTTTAGTAGAACGTATATTCCCTGGTTTGCAAAGTGCAGTAACACTTTTGGACCTTTTAAATTTATTTGAAGGTCCTGATTTTTTAAAGTTAGAGGAGCAAGATGCTATTAGATTGTGTTTAGTCATCTTTGTTGAGTTTATATTGTGCGGTCGGGAACCTAGACACGATGTTCAAACCTTTTTGTTTGCGTTGGTTGAGGATCTTGATGCATTTGATGATTTCCCATGGGGATCCTATTGTTGGGTTCCAACGTATGACAGTTTGAGAAACGCAGCATGGGAACATATCCCTGAACATCTTAAGATTAATGATAGTAAAGTTAATAAGTTAAGAAAATCTAAAAAGAAGGTACTTAGGGCGGATGAAGAGAACGACGAAGGGAATGGGGATGAAAAAAGGGATGATGAGAAGGTGAATAAGTATAGCTTGTATGGTTTTATCTGGGGGTTTAAGGTATGTTTTTTAATTGTTTTCTTTTTTCATTTTTTGTAGTATTTCAACATATATATGTTTAATATTTTTTAGCCTAACATTTTTAATAATTTTTTTAGACATGGATTCAAGAGGTAATGCCCGGAAGTAATAGATTTTGGATTAAGGAGGAAAACGTTGTACCGAGGGGCGTCTCTTGGCGTAGGCGCGTTAGGTTTGCTACAGAGCATTGGTATAGTTTTTTCGGGCATAACGACAATGATGTAAGTTATAAAACATTAAAATTCAATTATTTTTTGTATATATGTTTTCGTTATTATACTCTTTATTAAAACTTATAATCATATATTTCTACTTTTTTTTTTTTTTTTTTTTTTTTTTTTTTTTTTTTTTTTGGCACATAGTTCCAACAACAGGAACTATCGGTCAGTGGTGTGACAGATGAAGAAAAGGGTGCTGCGTTTTGGATAGCTAGTAAACAATTTTTTGTTAATGCAAAACCCACAGATGTTTTACCACAAATGTTCTTTAAAAAGAGGCCGCATAGATGGAAGCCAACACGATTGCGAGCCCCAACAAATGGGCCACAAGCTCCATCTAATACAAACAGACCAGGAGGTTCACCTTCATCAAATCATGATGGTGTTAGTTTACCACAAATTTTAAAGGAGGTTATGGAGTTGAAGCAAATCATCCACCAATTGCATTTAATGGGGTTGAAGGTATGCCAAAGACCTTTTAATTATTTCAATGAGCATTTAATTACAGTCTTTAAATATAGTGAATTATAGTCAAGGTTATAAATAGCGTAAAGCGCAGCGTAGCGGCATAGCCAAGCCTCAAGCTTTAGCGTGAGGCGTTGCGTCATAGCGTTTTTAAGGCGTGATTCAAAGCGGCAAAAAATATTTATAGAGCTGTCAATATTAGTTAGCTAATACGCTTAAAACTCAGTTACGGATTTACTAAGCCCGAATAAATACTTGTAAATAAGCTCAAGTCAAATAAATATCTTTAAAAAAAATTAAAAAAAATAATAAAATCTTAAAAGCTTCAAAAAATGGCGCCACGCCTTGCGCTATAGCGCGCTTTATCACGCCTTATCACGCTTTGTTGCACGCTACGCCTAGAGATGACGCCTTGACCTATTTCGTAACGTGGAGGCCACGCCTCACGCTATGGCGCCGCTATAGCGGCGCTATAGCGCGCTATTTAGAACCCTGATTATAGTCTTTAAATATGGAGACATTAATTCACTCTTGACTAATGTATACTTATTCAATTTATAATTTAGGAATTTCCTGCATTGGTGGAACGTGTGAAGGATCTTGAATCTGTACTTCAGCAAAATAGAGTGGCTCCCACAGAGAAATATTATAAGGTCGATGTAGAAGATGTGATTAATAGAGAGGTTGGAGGTGAAGGAGCATTTAATGTGGGGAATGATTCTGGTTTTAGGATCGATGCGTCTCAAGATATAGGGAATGTTGATTTTGAGAATGCCGGATGGTTGAATACCCCCTCGGACCAATTACGTGTATTTAGCTCACTTGCCCCACACGTAGTAAGACTATATATATATATATATATATATATATATATATATATATATATA